>WPIO01000099.1:817500-985000 GCA_009760855.2 Cristatella mucedo | reverse complement strand
TGCTCCTGCTAGCACACCCTGTGAGCAAATGTGGCTGCCGTTTCCGTGTCTGCCTGACCGCTACAGCGGCTAAGCCGCAGTCGGTGCCTGCTCACTGCAGCAGCAGCTGCAGCAGCTGCTGAATTCAGTAGCTTCTCCTGCTTCGACAAGCAGCCACTACTCAGCCAGCGACTTCAGTACGGCTCACTTAGCCCTTGCCTCGACTGCCGCTGTGCTCTCCTTTAATTAATTAATTACTTTCTTTGACTCCTTTTTACCCCTTTCCGTTTTGTTTATTTTCGTGGGCTGCTATTTATCGGCTGTCAATTATTATTTCTGGTGTGCTGCTTTTATTTTCACTCGTGCTGCTGCTTGTGCAGCACCTGGCTACGGGTGGCTGCTGCTGCTGGAATTCACTGCATTCATCCGCAGTGACACGGTTTAACCTGCAAAAAAAGTATAAGAGATTAAACGTGGCAGAACCATCCCTCATCTGTAAGTAGCAGCCCATAGCTGCGAGTCAGTCGGCCAAGCCTGAGAGTCGGTCGGCTCGAGAGTCCCTAGCAGCAGCCAGCCACTAGCCTAATTTGTGATTGGTGGGCACCGACTCGTGAACTGACTGGGGGGGGGGAGGCGACCCCAGATTGCAGGTGTGGCAACTGAAACCACTGCTCAGATGAGTGGCGCCCAGCTCGCCCGTAAAGCTTTCCGCACTCCCCTTGGCTACATTGCTGCTGGCGAGTTCCTTAGCGAAGATGCTTTGCGATGTGAAGATGCTTTGTGATGTGACGATGCAGCACGCCCAAGTTCTTTTGCTATAGCTGTTTATAGAGGTCAGGTCAGAGGTTTCGTACTGACCCCGTAGGGGGTGGGGTGGTCTGTCCGAAAAGCCTTAGCTCTCTTCCTATGGCTGTGCCAGCTACGAGCTGCCGCGAGCTAGCGAGCACTCCACCCTGCGTGCTGGTCCCAAGAACCCACTGTCACCACTGCTGCTGCTGCTGGCCGTGCTCATTCTCCACTGCCGACGCTTCGGCATCGCCTCCATCCCCTTCCCGAGTGCTCGGTGGCAGCTGCAGGCCTACCGGTCAAGCCAGCGTGGGGACCGGTTCCTGGTCATTCTGCGAATGCCCGTTCGCTCCAGCTCGCGGGCTCAAGCCGCTCGGCTGCTTCGTCTCGTGCTCTCCGCCCCCTCTGCTGCTGCAGCAGCTCGCCGGTCTCTGCAGGACGTCGGCGTCCGCAAGGCGCCGGCGATCGTGCGTTCGCCTCATCCGTTTGCCTCTGGTCGGTCGGTGAGCCATGCTGGCATGAAGTTGGCCTTTGAGACAGTTGTCTTTGACAATGCCTGGGCTCACGTGCTGGGAGGCACGTGACAGTGCTGAAGCCTGTGTCACGGGCAGAGAAAGAAAAATGTGATACAAAAAACCCTGCTCGGCTCAGAAAGAAGCCGTAGGGTCACGCTGATCGACTGACTGCTCGAGGCAAGTGACTGGCAGGGTTGGGGCAAGCAGGGCTCATACGCAGGGCTCACGCGAAGGGGTCACACGCAGTGGGTGGAATGATAGTAGCAACGCCTCTGTCAAGCAGCGCCAGAGGCCCACTATGCTAGCGAGCAGACTTTCATCCCACTACAGACAGGGACAGCTGGGGCGTGAACTATGAAAGAGTTTTCGCAGAGTGGCACTCAGCCAGCGTGCCAGGTATGGACCACCTGGGCTATAGGTTCTTTTTTTTTTTATAGACAAATGCTCTCAAAAGAAGTACGATCGATTGCTCGAGTTTCGACATCAAAGGTCATCCTGGAGCCTCCTGCCGGAGAGCAGATTGGTGCTCTCTGCACCGCCCACCGGAGATGTGCTTGCAGCAGGTACCTTCTTGCATTTTTGACACCCGATGTACACTTATGTGACACTCGCTGTGCAGGAGCTGGAGTGTGGCTTTGCTCGTGTGTCGCCAGCTTTGGAAATGCCACGGGATGCCAAAACCTGCTCTTCACAACCTGCTCGGGTTCTCCATCAAGCAGCACATCGACTGCTCGGAATGAACAAACACGCAAGGTCCTGTCACTTGCTTTTAGGCCCCACCATTCTCTCATTCATTCTGCTCCGGTTAATCTATCTGGAATGCTTTCTCCCCAGGCTTCCTTTGTATATCCGTTGTTATGCTGGGAGGGAGGTCAAACGTACTCTTGTTGTCTGCATGAGTCAGAGGCAGAACCCCTTCTGGTAAACAGGAAGCACTTGTGGTTGGTGGGCATTGTTAAACGATATTGATGTCCGTATACATAACATAAGCAGCTATTAATAAACAGAATGGTAAGACCAGCATTGTTACTGACAAAAGCGACCACTCGAAGCACTGTAGGAAAATTCTAGGCTAATTCACGGGGGCTCTACGCAAAACTACAGGAAGTTCTTGTTCTTGGTAAGGATACCCGCAGTTTTGTAACGCACGAGCTTGCAACAAATAATTCACTCACATGGAAAATAAAGGATAAATAACGTTCGTTCGGCTTATAGAGCAGCAGAAGAGCCTTGGTGGATATCAACCAGCTAGGAGAGAGCAAGAGAGGATGGTCTGCTGCAGGACTCGAGCCCGCGACCTGGCTCGTGAAGAGGGAGCACCTTACCACGGCTCACGGGCAGTGCCATGAGCAGGTAGGTTCACGGGCAGTGGGTCCACTTCTGACAGCAGCAGCAGCAGCAGCCGTAGCCGAAGATTGCTGGTGGCTGGCCTCCTTGCTGTTGTCACAGCACTGTTTATGTGTCGGCTAGATTTCGTGGACGGTTCAGGCTCGTGCTTATAACCTCGGGCCACATTACAGCAAACCAAGAAATGCTTCGAAAGAAAGTCCAAGTTCAAAGTTCAAGAGTCGAAAGAGCAGCATGCATTTCTTAATTTGGCAAAGCGTTGGTCGGGAGGGGGAAGCCATCGGGTGCGAGTTCGTGCTGGGGCAGTGTTGACACTTTTTTAAGTCTTGTTAGTTGCCCTAGGTCTGCGGGTTCTGTGTGTTGAAATGAGTTTCTTATGCTTTAAACATACGGGTTTCGGTGTTGCTGTAAAACCTATTTCCTTCTACTCTTATTACAACATTGGTGGCACAGCATAGCCCCCCCCCCCAATGGGCTCGGCCATCATATTCTCTATTGCTTCTGAGCTGAGTCACATTACACTAAGCGTCTCATCTTCCAATCGTACCACCAGCTCCTCCTCCGAATTATCTTTGAGCTTTGCCTCTAAGTAACCGCAAAATCATCTGGAAACTGTATCTTAAACTTTTTTTTTAAATAACGAACGGCAATTCTTACAAGATTACTTGCACCTGAGAAAGCACTGTTTAGAGTCTAGTGTATCAGCTACAAATGCAGGTGCCTGTTGTGACTGTCATCGCCATTGCCATTGCCAGTTTGTTTGCTCATGATTCATTTTATTTCAGAACGTCAGTCAAGCGTAGTAAAAGAAAGGGAGCAAGAACCAGCTGACTGAATAGCCTTCTACCTACAGAGGAGAGTAGCGGCAGAAGAATCTCAGAATCCCTTCATTCATCTTCCTGTAAAGTAAAGAAACGGTTGCATGCTGATGGCCCAAGCAAAATGTTGACGATTTATGCCAGCATGATCGTTTGATTTGAGCCATATTTGTTGTTTAAACTTCATCCGAGTAACTAGGATTTTGGTGATCAAGTGGTACTGTCGTTCGGCAGCCCTCACGTCGCAGAGATCAGCAGCTGGGGACAAGAGCAGAGTGTACAAGTTCAAATGCAATCCAGAGCCCCATGCTTGGGAAGAAACAGAGTTTAGCATCATCGTGATCATCGCATGATACAGGCACTGTAGCATACCTTGGTTTTCATACTCTTAATGTATTCCAACTGCAGTGGCGGTAGCAAAGCAGAGCTGATGTATATTTCTCTGCTGCTCTAGTCACGATTCGTTGAATGAAAGGTTTTTGGGCTCTCTGCTCCTGCCTCCAAGGACTTGGGGGGGGCGGGGGCGGCATACTTTGATTCTCCTGATCTCATGGCAGCTGATATTTAGATGAGTCTCGGACGTCTGCTCAGCCCAGTGCCACAAACTAGACTCAAAGGTCAAGAAGAGACGTCCTTCCACACCCCTACCGGCACGGCAGCCTGCATTTTCCGGCGGTGCCCTGGGTCGCGTGTGCTCAGAATGGCTGAGTTCAACGAGACATGCTTCGTCAGCCTGGCCTCGCAGCCTACGCAGGACGCCCTGTCTCCGAAGCCCGAAGTCGTCGTTTGATGACGGCTTGCTTGAGCCGTCGCCTGTTAATAATAATGATAGTGCACTTGATAAAGCGCCCTCAGAGAACTCAATCTCTTCCTAGGCGCTTTACATTTGCTTGGTCGAAACTAGATGAACAATAACGCGACAGAGAAAAATAGCACCTACAAGTCAATGTTGTCCCCGCCCAGTTGCTCGACTTCACTTCTTAGCCGGTTTTTTGACTATGCAAGCTTTTACAGCCATGCCCGTGCAAAGCAGTGCAAAGGTCTACCTATCGTTTGGTCACAGGGCCATGCAGCCACAGCATGCTCAAAGTCACCCTACCATCTTTACCGGTATGCCCGGACAAGGAGGCTCACGTATCGTGCAGCATTATTCCGAGGAATACTCCTGCTGCTGCTACTACTACTAACAATAGCAAGGGGTTTTATCTAGTACAACATGACCCAGCCCCCCCCCTGTACCCCAGTCCCACACCAAATGTCAGGACTCTTTGGGAAACTCGATACAATAACTCGAATGCCCTTCCCATGCTGACCTTCGACCTTTAAGTCATTTTTAAGGTCATCAACCTTTAGGCCGACACAACTTCGAGAGAGAGAACTGCACTAAGAGTTGTAAACCCAGGGTCAGGAGCCGCAGGTAATATTGCACTGTTCTAGCTGTGCTATCGTGAGCATAGCCTTTAGGTGTAACTTGCGATAGCATGCTCTTATTTCTTATGACTATCCCGATGATGAGTACAGAGCTCAATTTCTGCTACTTGGCCAAACTTTGCTTTTCTTAATCTATCGCAAGCTCAGTGGCCTGAAGAAGTCTGCACGAGAAATGATCTCCATATGCTTCTATGTTCAAAGAACTTTTTTACGCCTTACTCGTAATCATCCTGCAATCATCCCACATGCTGTGACCGTCCATCGAGCATTAGCTCTCTTCACTCCGACAAGTTCTTGCGATTTCGTATGGAGTCGATTACAAGATACTCGGTTTGGCTTGCAGGTCACTCCACTACCTTACACTAGCTTTGACCTATCCGAACTCCTCGCTCTTCCTTTGCTGTCGCATCACCTGCTCCATAGGAACTAGTCATCTCGTCACCATAGTCGAGACAGTTTGCTTTGGATCAACTGGTTCTCAGCATCGCATAATAATCTCTCAGTCCTGTGGACTGAATTGAAATCGTTAGGTGATTGGGTCTTCAGCTCTTATGCACCGAACTCGCCTCAAACCGTGGTCACTACTTGCAAAGAATCTACACAGTTTAAGTCTCAGCTAAAGATCCGTTCCGGGCAGCGTATTGTTGTTCTTAGTGCCTACTTCTTTGTTCCGGTGTGCTTTGCATGCATACCTGTGCATGCATGGTGCTAGCCAGAGTGATTGCATTGGTTTAGCCCAGCGGTTAAGGTGCTCGCCCCCCCCCCCCGACCAAGGTCTGGTCGAGGTTGTGGGCTCGAGCCCCGTGGCATGTATGAAGCGCCTGAATAGAGACGAAGTTCTCTCAGGGGGCTATAGAAATGAAGCATTTTTTCTTATTGCTATCTTACTAACCGGTGGGCATGAGTATGTCCATGTTTGTTTTCGTATGGTGGCCCTAAGCAGGATACTTACTTGTATGCTGTTGCATAGAGGCAGCCGTGCATGTCACTACCCCCCCCCATTGATTCTGCAGCTAGCTGTATAATCATTACAGTTTGTCATGCAGAATGACAGCTATGGCTGCTGTGCCACTTCAGACCAGATGATTGTCATTTTAAGTCGCACATAGTTACATTCAGAGAGGTGTCTGTGAAGAACCACGTGCTCTCTCTCTCTCTCTCTCTCTGTCTCTCTCTGTCTCTCTCTGTCTCTCTCTGTCTCTCTGTCTCTCTGTCTCTCTCTGTCTCTCTCTGTCTCTCTCTGTCTCTCTCTGTCTCTGTCTCTGTCTCTGTCTCTGTCTCTG
The DNA here is from genome assembly GCA_009760855.2 of Cristatella mucedo. Taxonomy (NCBI): domain Eukaryota; kingdom Metazoa; phylum Bryozoa; class Phylactolaemata; family Cristatellidae; genus Cristatella; species Cristatella mucedo. The sequence continues at coordinate 978,841 of WPIO01000099.1, read as the reverse complement.
TCTCTCTCTCACTCTCTCTCTCTCTCTCTCTCTCTCTCTCTCTCTCTCTCTCTCTCTCTCTCTCTCTCTCTCTCTCTCTCTCTCTCTCTCTCTCTCTCTCTCTCTCTCTCTCTCTCTCTCTCTCTCTCTCTCTCTCTCTCTCTCTCTCTCTCTCTCTTGACATTGACCGCTCAGGCATTCCACTGCCCTTGGCACCATTGCTCCTCCGGCTGGACTCGTTTAATGCCAACTGGTTTGGGTTCGGCGACTGGGGGCCGCACTGTCGTCACAGCCCCGGCAGCCCAGGGCTTCATTCTCATCTGCACGATGATGGCTGCCGGGCAGGCTTGGGCAGCGCCACCTGGCCGGTGCCAACCACAGACCTTCGGCTTCCGGCACTACTGGCGCTACGCCGTAAGTGCCGCACCGGTCGGGCAGCCGATCGGCCTGCGTCGATCGATAGCCTAGGCCAAGGAAGCCTCGTAAAACCGTCGCACAGCAGCATCTAGGCCTTACGAGGACGGTGCCTCTTTCCCAGTATGCTCTCATGCTATCAGACCCTCTCAAGTCGATGGCCCTGGCTAATGGCAGTCGAAGCATCTGCCTGCATGTGGGCACACCCCAAGGCACTTGCAGCAATCTCATGCAAGTGTCTCGGAAAAGCATAAAGCATACTTGGCCAAGCTTGGTGTGTTGAATGCTATGTGCATGTACGCGCCTGCCTTCCCGTGTGCAAGTAAGAGCTAGGAGAAGAGACGGAGGGGTAGGGAAGAGTAGAGGTGCATCTTAGCCCTCAGAGGGATGCTTGGTGCTCTCACTTGACGACCCTGGACTGCTGGAGTCCTGCAGCAGGCGATTCTTCATTGCCCTCTGCAACCGATAGTGATAGCCACAGAGGCTCGCCTACTGCTGCAGCTGCTGTGTACATGAGGCTTTTTGATCCGCTGACTTTTAACTTAAGGAGAGAATGAAGAGAGAGGAGAGACTGAGAGAGAGAGAGAGAGAGAGAGAGAGAGAGAGAGAGAGAGAGAGAGAGAGAGAGAAAGAAAGGAGGAGAGAAAAAGAGAGAACCAGAGAGAGTGAGAAAAAAGAAAAGAGCATGGAAAGGAAGAGAAACAGAGAGAGAGACAGGGGGAGAGAGAAAGAGAGGGAAGGAAGGAGAGAGAGAGAAAGAGAGAGAGAAAGAAAGAGAGGGAGAGAGAGAGAGAGAGAGAGGGGGGGGAGAGCAAGAGGGAGGGAGGGAGGGAGAAAGAGAGAGAGGGAGAAAGAGAGAGAGAGAGAGAGAGAGAGAGAGAGAGAGAGAGAGAGAGAGAGAGAGAGAGAGAGAGAGAGAGAGAGAGAGAGAGAGAGAGAGAGAGAGGCTGAACCTGCACGCAAACATATAGTATTGACAGAAAAGCACTGGAATAACAACTAATGCAATGCTTGGTTTTCAAATAGCCGCTACTGTTACCGATTAGTTCCAGTCTGTCAGAATATGCTTAAGGCTATAAGTCATAAGTTTTAAGTCATACTGCGTGTCGGATGTCTGTTGTTGGTTAGCACCTTTTGCGTAAGACCTGCCAGCTTGTCACTGGTCAATGACACGCCCCTGGTGATACACTGGCTCCACTGTCTAGACACGTGAGCTGCCTTTGAAAGCTTCGACGCTCAAGCAGGGAGGCTGCAAGCAGGGAGCTGAAGAGAGGCGAATGCGCATGCAGCTCCTGCATCCTGCAATGGACAGAAAAAATGCGGTCGCAACGTCACGCACAGTGTCGTGCGCAACGTCATGCAGAGCTGTGCAAGCCAGCTGCGTGCGCAGCCTCTGTCGGCTACCAGATGACAGCCCGGCTCCTGGCCCAGCATTAAGGTCCCTCACGGCGCTCGTGGCTTCAGATTGGGCCTCAGATCCACTGATTGTCTCGTGGGAAGTGCCAGTAGGTAGTACCATCCTCCTCCTCCTCCTCCTCCTCCTTCTCCTCACCAAGTGAGGCGGATGCAGGACGCTGAGCTTATTCAGTTATCTGCATTCCCTACAGACGCAGCTCACAGATGCCACGACCACGACCTCGGCCATCAAATACATTTACCCTGACCTTGTTCGGGCGAGTACCTTAACCACTGAACCAAACCAGCCTTGCAGAAAGAGCGTCAGTGCATGCAGAGCCACACATAGCTGTGAGCTCGTACTAGCTACCATGCCGAGGTTGACTTAACAAATGTTCCGAAACCTAACAAAGGATTCTGGAAAACTAAGCAAAGTATGCTGGGCAGCCTAGCAAATCAATTAGTGTCGAATTAGATACGTTTCGGTGCCAGGCCGTGTAGGCCCAGAGCAACAATTTTAGTATGATAATGAGAATGATAATAAGGGTTATAATTACCAAAACCATGACCTTTCGTTAGACGACCTCATCAGCTCCACAATCACGTCTTCCTACTTTCACCTACGTAACGTTGCTAAAATTCGGGCTTGATTAGATACGGATACCACATCTAAGTTTGCCCATGCATTTGCGACATCCCGTCGTGACTTCTGTCACTCACTGCTTGCTGTCCTACCAGCATGTGCAATCAGGCACTCACAGCTGATGAAAAACTCTGTAGCTAGGCGTGTCTGTCGTGAGAGTCGCAGTTGCCACATCACACCACTTCTCACCGACCTGCACTGGCTACCGGTCAAGCAACGGATCGAATTCAAAGTTGTGTCGCCCACTTTTAGGTCCCCTCATTCTTTGGCTACCTATCAGATCTGCTCCCCCACCAGGCTAATCATCGTACCACCCACTTTTCGGAATCTAACTGTTACCTAGACCTCTTACAGACCTCGAATCCTTTGGAGACCGTGCCTTTAGTTCGTATGCTCCCGAAGCCTGAAAAACTCCCTCCAGACTTGCATCCCCTGACTTGTCCACATTAAAAAAAACTAAAAACGTATCTATTTATGACAGCAATTACCGGGTCCCCGGAATTCGTCCTTATGCATGCTGACACTGTTGCATGCTGCCACTAACCACACTTGCATGCTGACCCTGTGCATGCCACCCCTAACTATGTTATTCATGTTGTTTATCAAACATGATGCCACTCACCATTCGATTGTGTTTCCTTTGTAGCAAAAGTAAAGCGCCTAGACAGAGATTGAGTCCTCCGAGGGCACTTTATCAAGTGTATAATAAGAATAATAATTATTACTTTTATTAAGCACTCAAAGGGAACTAAAGCTCTTCCTTTCTACTTTGCAAAGGATAAGAAGGAAGCATGTCAAGTGGTTAGAGATAACTTACTCACATAAGCACACATAGGGTGATTCAAAAAACCAAATTGTCTCAGAAATATATAATTTGTTTTTATACCACCCTAAGAGAACTTAATTTATATTCAGGTGCTTTGCATATGCCACGGGCTCGAGCCTGCGACCTTGGTCGGAGTGAGCACCATAACCACTGGGCCAAACCAGAAAAATAGGTGGGTTTTAGCTTCAGCTTCGTTTTAAATGTCGTCTAGTCGTGGGATGTCGTGATGTCAGGTGGGAGTGAATTTCAGGCTTCATATATATATATATATATATATATATAATCATAAACTATGCTAAACCTTATGCTAAACAATATGCTAAACCTTAAGCCCCAACTATATATAAATAAAAAAATATAAATGTATATATATTTATGAATGTCTAATAATTAAAGCAATAAAGTCAATCATGCCGAAAAATGTCACACTTGCGGCAAGGGGCAAGATGGTGAAAAGTTATCTTTCGTGACAGAACTAGTATGATTGAGTGAAGTGCGTCCACAGGTAGTGAGCTACTTATATATATATATATATATATATATATATATATATATATATATATATATATATATATATACATATATATATATTTGCATTAATATATGGCGTCCCTGTTCGCTGGACGCAAAGATTGTGGGTTTGGGTCAGCAGACAGTAGAGCTGTATTTGTTGGTGGAAGTCATGGCCTACAAGAGGTGGCCTGCTTCGTGTGCTGTGCTGCTGACTAAGATGTAATGGTAGCCCGGTTTCTGTAGATGTGAAACTCTCAATTTCCCCATTGTCAGTCATTTAAAAAATATAGATAAATTGAAGGCAATGTGTGGCAGGTCAGCCAGTGGCTGCTCTGGGAAGCTGCCCTGCATCGACAGCTGCTGATGCTTCCGTAGTCATTGGTGACAGAACCCTCGTATGGTCAGCCCTGTTGCTAAAGAACAAACAGCATGCAAAACAGGCAGTTCTAAAGTGATCAAGGCATAGAGCTGCCACGGGACGTCCTTGAAGCTGCTAGTGGCAGTAGCAATGTCAGCTGTGATCTTGTGACCCATTCCCAAGTTGAAGCTTAAGTAGCCCTAATGTTATCAGACCGGTGAAATCCCATTTGCTGCTCTGCGTCTCTTTGAGCCGACTCGAATATGACTCACGATGGCTGATTACTGAGTTATCTTAATTTCCTCCACAGGGTGCAGACGACTTACTTCGAATCAGAGTCTGATATCTGCAGCATCTGACACTCCTCATTGACCTGCAAATGTGGCGGCTCCGGTGTTATTCGTACAGCCAGATCACAGCTAGTGTCACATCCTGACCTGCCTAAGCATTTAGTGGGTCCATGTGATTCACCCTTGATGTGCTTATGCATGCTGACACTGTGCATGCTGCCACTAACCACATTTGCATGCTGACCTCATGCATATTACCTCTAGCCATGTTATGCTTGTTGACATTGAGCATGCTACCCTTAACCATTCGATCACATGTCTTTGCAATAAATGTCTATAAAGAGGTCGAGTTCACTGAGGGTGCTATGCAAAAATGAAAAATGTATTGTATGAGCTACGAGCAGCTCACTGCAGCCTGTGAACTTGCTTTGCTGAATCATAGTTCTTCCGTCACAGAAGACAGCACTGCCCCATCTTGCGGATCGGCAGAAGTGTGCCATCTTACCACGTGACACAAGTGCACCGTCTTTCAGCGTGACAAACTTTCTCGTTTTAATTAGTAGAGATGCATCGCTAGCACAGATGCTATTTGCTCTCAGCTTATATCTTATATGTGGCGAGCTGCCGAAGCACAGTGGGAGCACAGGAAGCCGCATTGGTTGAACCTGAGTTGCCCCAGTTACCACTGCACAAACGACATGGCTGCTGCTGCTGCTGCTAGTGCTGCTAATGATAATTCGATTCGCATTCCGATCTCTCGGGTGCTGGCCAAGAGCGTTAGTCAAGCTCGAAAGTGCATACACCTCAGCAACCCGATATTGCGTTTGAGCTGGCAGCACGCAGTTCATTGCTGTGGCAGCTTCAAGCACGATGCAGCATGATGCAGCAGCAAAAGCAGCTGCTCTTCATTAACCATGCCAGACTGGGACAGGGCAGCTGGAATGAAATTCGCTCGGCTGCTGGTAAAGGCTGGGCAGTAATGAAGGAGCCACCATTGTTTCATGCCCCAGCCTTACCCGGATCGTTTAAAGTCGCAAACTCAACATTGATGCAATCATGGTGATTGTGCGACCTTGCTAAGATTAATTGGTAACCACACACTTTTCAAGTTTGCAAGTTTATGAATGGTCCGTCAATCAAGAAAATTGAGGTCGACTGATTCACCATCATCATTTACATAGTGGTCGAAGACCTGTAACTGCCATCAGCCCCCCCTGCACTAACTAACACTGGGTACTAAAGAAGCTGCCTGGTGCAGGACTCGAAGGTGTGGATTGCACTGATAGCCCAGGAGGTAAGGTGCTCGCTCTTCACATACTTTATTGCACTTGCGATAGCCGTTACGGCTCTTCTGTTGCCATACAAATGAAATGAGTCTGTTAAATCAGCTTATATATATATATATATATATATATATATATATATATATATATATATATATATATATGTATGTATATATATATATATATATATATATATATATATATATATATATACAAACACACGTGCATGCATGCACACATGCGTGCACACACACACACACACACACACACACACCCGCACACGTACTCACGCATACACACGCACACAAAACACACACATACAGGTAGGTACACACACACACACACACACACTCACACACATATACACACATACACGCATATAAATAAATAAATATATGTATATATGTTAGCCACCTGAGTCACAGCGATGTAATAATTAAATCACTTTTAAGGCATTTCACACATCTTTACCCAATGAAAGTGAGAAAGTCCGACTGTCAGCAACAAGATGGCATCCCTTTGTCACTCGGCAAGATGGTGCAGCATTGAGTCCACAGGTAGTGAGCTTTTCTGATGTATCTCCGTCAGTAACTCCACAAAGTCATAAAGACCATATGGGTGTTACGCAGGAGAGTTTTGTATAGCGCACTCACAGCCTAAGCGGCTTTCGGTACGCATTCGGTAGCCAACAGACTTCGTCTCACGCAACAAAGAGAAAGTGGGAAGCATAGCAGAGTTAGGAGAGCAGTTGAGGTAGTGAGTATGCTACTGTAAAGTAATTCAAGCGGTTTGCTTGATAACGTGCACAGCATCAAGTTTAATTAGTCGTGAATTATGCACTTTGATCTTGGTGGTTTTTATGATCCTGCAATGTTGGCCAGATGATCATAAAGTCGAGTAACGTAAATGTAGGTTATCTTATATATCTTTCTTGGCAGGTAAATATCGTATCTTCTCCCAAATCTATATCGCAACCTTTCGATCAATTCTTGCTATTAAGATTTGCTATTACATTGGCTTGTGTCCATAAAAACCACTGAACGCCTCAACTGCTTTGGAAGGTGCTACTTAATGTCTGCTGCCATTGCAAGTGCTATGGCAAATCAAACTGTCATTGAGCATCGACAGCGCAACTCAGAGCGACTATAACTGTTGATTTTTTATTTTTTTTGGCTGCGATAGGCATGCATACCTTTGCTTGTACTTTGCTCTCTTTTGTTCGGGATCCGTTGCTATCAAAGATGAGTGTTCTCTCACCTTTGATTATTATCTATCACGGCTGATCTTGTTCAAATAAAAGTTTCATTTTCAACTAAAAAGTAGAGGTTGCTTTTTTTTAATTTAAATTCGTGCAGCAGGAGAGGATTTTCTTCCCACAGGTCAGCACCTACTTTCACATCAGCAGTGATTTTATATATGCGACATGCATTTATAATGACGGAGGTTGCTATTTGGCAAGAAATGAAATGCAATGCAATGTAATGGCATATCAAAATATCATTAAATATCGCAACACGTATCATATTACACTTTCCTAGCTTCTGTGCAGTCTAGGATATGCCCATGTAAGGCGCATAATGTACTTTGCATTCGCCGGCAAGTCTATTTAGTACAGTAATTTTTAATTGTGAAATTGCTAACAGAAACAGTCACATAACTAGTACATGAGTGTGTATGCATACGAATATGTGCTGGCAACAGGAACTTAAGTGTAAATTGAAAACAACCAAAACCGGATGTTTAATTCCAGAATTAACTTGTACTAGCTTGTTCAGATATTTGCAACATAGTTCACTCATTTCCTTTTGTTTGTCTGTTAAAACATGTTGCCTTTGGTGACACTTTTCCATGTCGCTTTTCTACGACTTTTCACTGACCGAGCACTACGCCTCTACTGTCAAGGTGGCTTACTTTCAGCTAATGATCGTTGCCAAAATTTAGGGGCCAGTTTAGACATGAGTACGATTGCCTGTGTTACGTTCTATACAGATGACACTCTGTTGTATCATTGTTTCGATCCCATTACTAGGCTTGTCTGTCGTGAGCGTCACAGTTGCCACATCACACCATTTCTTGCAGACCTACACTGGCTACCAGTCAAGCAACGGATCGAATTCAAGGTTTTGTCGCTCACTTTTAGGTCACTTCATTCTTTGGCTCCTGCCTACCTATCAGATCTATTTCCACACACCAGGCTAAGCATCGTACGACTCGCTTTTCGGAATCTAACTGATTACCTATACCTCGTACAAACCTCAAATCCTTTGGAGACCATGCATTTAGTTCGTATGCTCCCAAAGCCTGGAACTCCCTCCCGACCTACGTCAGAACATCCCCTGACCTGACCACATTTAAAAGGAACTTAAAAACACACATATTTAGGACAGCATTTAGTGGGTCCCTGTGATTCGTCCTTGATGTGCTTATGCGTGCTGACACTGTGCATGCTGCCACTAACCACATTTGCATGCTGACCCTGTGCATGTCACCCCTAACCATATTATTCATTTTGTTTGTTTTTCAAGCATGATTTTACTTACCATTCAATTGCATTTCCCTTTGCAGCAAATGTAAAGCGCCTAGAAAGAGATTAAGTTCTCTGAGGGCGCTTTATCCAGTGCATTACTATTATTATTATCATTGCCAAAGTTGTTATTTCCAAAAATTGTTAGTTGAAACAGCATTTAGATTACAGTCGAGTGCATATAAGAATATAAGACTGCATATAAGTATATCATATAGTAATAATAATACGCTTGTTATAGCACCCTCAGAGAACACAATCTCTTTCTAGGCATTTTACATTTGCTGCAAAGAAAGCGTGATTGAATGGTTAATGGTATCATGTTCAATGACAAAAATGACATGGTTAGAGGTGACAGGTGCACAGGATCAGCATGCAAAAATAATTAGTCGCAGCATGCACAGTGTCAGCATCCATAAAACACAAAGGACGTATCTCATGAACCCGCTAAATGCTGTGATAAATATATGCTATTTTAGCTTGTTTTTTAAGTGTGGTTAAGTCAGGGGAGGTCGTGACGCCAGTCGGATGCGAGTTCCAGGCGTTAGAAGCATAGAAACTAAAGGCGCAGTCTCCAACGGATTTGAGGTTCGTCCGAGGTATAGGTAAACAGTTAGATCCCAAAAAGCGGGTGTCGCGATGCTTAGCCTGTTGAGGCAGTTGATCTTATATGAATACTCTGCTTATAAGAAAAGCAGTTCTTGAGTTCTTGAGATGGAAATACCGCAGATAAGAAGTCCACATATGGAAATACTCCGCATATACGAATGCCTATTTGCTGGCCCAAGCGCATTCTTATAAGTGGAGTCGACTGTACTCCAATATGCTCTATTAAAGAGCTCAATTCTGCGCCCCGTTTCATCTCCCAAAAGGCGCCAAACTATGCAGCTCACCTGGTCTGTTGTCGTTGGCATAGCTTCCACATCGCCGCGCCACTTCTGTCTGAGCCTCGCTGGTTACGTATCAAGAATCACGCTGAATTCGAAATCTTTTCTCTCGCTTTCGGGTCACTTCCTTAGCTGGCTTATCCAACCTTGCTCCTTCCTTGCTCCTTCCTTCCATGCACCTTTCATGCTCCTTCCTTGCTCCTTTCTTGCTCCTTCCTTGATCTTTCCTTGCTCCTTCCGTGCTCCTTCCGTGCTCCTTCCTTGCTCCTTCCTTGCTCCTTCCTTCCTTGATCTTTCCTTGCTCCTTCCGTGCTCCTTCCGTGCTCCTTCCGTGCTCCTTCCGTGCTCTTTCCGTGCTCCTTCCTTGCTCCTTCCTTGCTCCTTCCTTGCTCTTTCCTTGCTCCTTCCTTGCTCCTTCCGTGCTCATTCCTTGCTCTGTCCTTGCTCCTTCCTTGTTCCTTCCTTGCTCCTTCCTTGCTCCTTCCTTGCTCCTTCCTTCCTTGATCTTTCCTTGCTCCTTTCTTGCTTCTTCCGTGCTCATTCCTTGCTCTGTTCTTGCTCTGTCCTTGCTCCTTTCTTGCTCCATCAAGTGAGCTCTCGTTCCGCCCGCTCCTTGACTCTCACTCGCCCGGCCGTTTTCGCTCAATTGAGATCTTTTGGGGATCTGGCCTTCAGCTCTTATGCTTGGAAAGTCGGGCTGCTGTCGGCCCCTCCAATGACCTTGCATCAGTTAAGTCTCAGCTAATAAAAACAAAGTGTCTTTTTTGCTTTATAATAATAGTAATAATAATAATAATACATTTGTGTAGCGCCATCAGAGAACTGAATCCCTCTTTCTAGGCACTTTATAAACACTACAGAAAACATAACCAAATTATCGGTGGTAGCATCTGCAGGGAGCAGGTATAGTGTAAGCAGGCATATGCAAACGAAGGACGAATCACAAAGATCCAGAAAAATGCTCTAATAGACAAGTGCGTTTCAAGCTTCTCCTTTTTAAGTGCCGTCATGTCAGGGACGTTGTGACGTGCGTCAGTAGTGAGTTCCAGGCTTTGGGAGCTGATATGTACGCGGTTCAGCAAATGCTACAAACCCTCTAACAGTAAACTGGAGATCCACTAAACAGCAGCTCAAACAGTCTTCTCGTGTGCTTTAGCAGAGTGGTCCAAGCTCGATACCATGACTTATGATACATTCTCGCCTCCAGACACCAAGCGCTACAAGCATTCTTGTCGGCTACAGATTTTTCTTCAAAAAATCGTATCTTTGAGAACACCGTGTCATAGGTACAGCCAACCATTCGTGGGTGTCTATCAAAGCTACAGCGGTGGCGGCCGGTTTGGGAATTATTGGTTTCTCACATGGCAGAAACTCCTCAAGTCATTCTATATTTTGAAATTAAACCCCTGTCTTTGCTGATAAGGTGCACTTCTCGGGTACCGCTGTACACCTCAGCCAGCTTGACAAGTGACTGCCAATTTCTTCATGAAACTCGTGGTTGATATTGCCCAATTTCTGTAGCACTAATTACATAAAATAAAAAATAGCTCTTCTTTTATTTTTGACTGAATACCAAAGGCGGCTCTCATCCATCTAAAAGCGGGAAATAATCTCTCTCTCTCTCTCTCTCTCTCTCTCTCTATATATATATATATATATATTGCTTTAATTATAAAAAGGATGAGGGTACTGAAAAATGGTATTTATTTTAACATTATCTAACGTATACACGTACACGTAAAAACGTATACGTGCACGAATTATGATTATAGATAATGCCTTTAGGAGGCTGCATTGATTGCCAGCGACAACTCACTGGATCGAAACCATGAAGGTGGAGTGTGAGCTCATGGAATTTAACACGCTTAGATATTGTTTTTTGGTGCCTGTTGCTCGGAGCGTACGGACTGCTAGTGGGGATCGAGCACTCGAGATTCATTCCGGATTCTTGGCCGAAGGCTCCAAACAAGCGGTGTCAGGTACCGTTTGTCAAAGTTTGTCCAGTCGACGGCTCAAATACTAAAAATTAGCTGCCATTACTGAACGCAACTTTGATGGTTACGGCTGTTGCATCGGAAGCAACGCACCAACATCAAGGTTTTTGTCACTCGCTTTTAGGTCCCTTCATTCTTTGGCTCCAACCTACCTATCAGATCTATTTCCCCACCAGGCCAAGCATAGTACCACCCACTTTTCGGAATCTAACTGTTTACCCATACCTTGTACAAATCTCAAAACCTTTGGAGACTGTGCCTTCAGTTCGTATGCTCCCAAAGCCTGGAACTCAATCCCGACTCGCGTCCCGACATCTCCTGACTTGTCCACATTTAAAAAGAATCTAAAAACGCATCTATTTATGACAGCACGTAGTGCGTCCCTGTGATTCGTCCTTTATGTACTATGGATGCTGACACTGTTCATGCTATCACTAACCACACTTGCATGCTGACCTTGTGCATGTCACCCATAATAGTAATAATAATAATAATAATGCATTTGATATAGCGCTCTCAGAGAAAGCCCACCAGAGAACTAAATCTCTTTCTAGGCACGTTACAGATACTGTATAGAAAGTATTACCAAATGATAGGTGATGCAGGCTTCCTGATCGTCCGACGTAGTTTCGCAGAGTCTTCGGCTCTTGGCGCAAAAAGGTGAGAAAGTGAGTTTCCCTGGAGCACTCTGGCACACCGCCAGCTAGCGGAGAGTTGCCTATGACTTTCGCTTGAGCCGGTTTTCCAGGTTTTGCCAGCTTTTTCAAAAGTGTTCGGCCTTATTTTTAATCCCGGAGGTCTGATCGTGTCTCGCTGCATCACCATTCACAGCGGCTGCCCTTGTAGCACCTGTAGCACTACCGGTAGCGAATGTACCCCCACCGGTAGAACCTGCAGCGCCGTGCACTTGGGCTAACGGCTTACCGTGAATGCAGGCTGCGAATGTCGGCCATTGCTTCGTTGATGACGGTAGCGGAATATGGCAGACTTCCTGATGAAGCACTCTCGCACGAGCCTATCTACGAAGACCCACTTCGATTTTAAGGTTGGCTACTCAATGCGCACCGAAAGCCGCTTAGGCTTTCGGTGGGCTGCAGAAAACTTTCCTGCCTAGCACTCGCATGGTCTTTGTGGAGTTACAAATGGAGATAAAATAATTCATTTATATGGCGCCCCAAGAGAACTTGATCTCTATTCAGGCGCTTCACACATGCCTCGGGGCTCGAGCCCACGACCTCAGTCAGACCTTGGTCGGGGCGAGCACCTTAACCGCTAGAAAAAACCAGCATTACATTCCGATCCGTCATCGGTTGGTAGATAGCTACAACACGACACCAACTGACAAGCTCGACGAGTTTGCACCTCTGACTAAGCGCACTGTGCGCCCTCGCCCAGACGGCCTACGGTTTACCACAGACATTAAACTAGCTAGGTCTATCTAAGCGAAAACTTGAAAAAAGCATACAACAGATTAGGACTGACTTTCCATCGACAGGCATACGAGGACTACTGCGGGTCTTACCAATCGATCGTAGCGAAGGCCAAGTCTAGCTTTTATAGAAACATTGTTGATGCACAATCAGATGAATGAAGCACTAACAGATGCACAATCCAAAAGTGCTGATGTCGACGATCAAACATTTCCTCAACCACTCCGGATTAGCTCCGGATTACCTGATGATTCCTGTGATGATCTAGCTGATCGCTTCTCTCGATTATTTGTCCAGAAAATAGATAAGATCAGGGAGCCTATCCCTGCGATGGCAGTATCCCCCTAAAATGCTGTCCCGCGTTTCCTTGCAGCACCTCAATGTCTACATTCAAGCCGGTCACTAGTGATCTCATTCTAAAGTTTATATCCCAATCAACAGAAGAACAACAAGTCCTTTGGACCCTATTCCTATTATCATGTCGTGCTCCTAAGTTTCATTGATCTGCTGCTGCCATGCATAACTAACATCATTAAAATGTCATTAGCCTCAGGTCATGTCCCAGCACCTTTCAAAAAATCTGTTGTCAAGCCACTTCTCAAGAAAGCGACACTAGACCAAGAGAACTTGAGAGCAACTACCGCCCAGTCTCCCTTCTACCGTTACTATCAAAGACACCGGAACGAGGCGTGGCAGACCATCTTAACTCATACATTGAAACTTCAAACCTTGCTAGTAAGTTCAAGTCTGGCTTTAGAGCTATTCACTCCACAGAGTCAGCATTGCTTAGGGTTACAACGACCTACTTAGGAATGCAGACATGGGTAGAGTGTATCTGCTTGCTTTGCTCGATCTTTCGGCAGCTTTCGATACCATCGATCACAAAGTTCTTCTCGAGCGCCTCTCATCTTGCCTTGGCACCACTGGCACTGATCTGCAATGGCTCAGGTCCTATCTCAGTGGGAGACTCCAGAGTATTGACGTGAATGGACAAAAATCATCTGAGGTACCTCTGAAATATGGGGTATCTCAGGGCTTCGTGCCAGGTCCGGTTCTTTTCACGGTTCATATTCCCCCTCTTGCCGATGTGATTGCCAAGCACAATCTGGGCTTTCGCTTCAATACGGATGACACATGGCACTCAGCTGTACCTTTGCTTTGACCCCTCCCAGCCATCGATCACCTCGAATTCTCTCAACTCACTAGCTGCATGCATTGATAAGTTCTCTGAGGGCGCTTTATCAAGTGCAATATTATTATTGATGACATCCGCACATGGAAGGCAACACATTTTCTTAAATTAAATGATGATAAAACTAAATTACTAGTTATGGGCAAACCAAGTGTGATTCAGAAATTGGAAAGGCTGACGCTCAAAATTGACTCTGCAAGCAAATCTCCTGTTGAATCTGCACGAACTCTATTTGTAATGATCCAACGTGACCTTTCGTTAGACGACCACTTCAGCTCCAAAATCTAGTCTGCCTACTTTCAGATACATAACATTGCTAAAAATCGGGCTTGTTTAGAAAAGGATACCACATCTAAGTCGGTCCATGCATTTGTGACATCCCGTCTTGACTTCTGTAACTCACTGCTGCTTACTGGCCTACCAGCATGTGCGATCAGGCGATTTCAGCTGGTGCAAAACTCTGCAGCTAGGCTTGTCTGTCGCGACCGTCGCAGTTGCCATATCACACCACTTCTCGCCGACCTGCACTGGCTACCAGTCAGCAACGGATCGACTTCAAGGTTTTGTCACCCACTTTTAGGTCACTTCATTCTTTGGCTCCAGCCTATCTCTCAGATCCACTCCCCACCAGGCCAAACGTCGCACCACCCGCTCGTCGGAGCCTAACCGTTGACCTATACCTCATGCCAACCTCAAATCTTTTGGAGACCGTGCAGTTAGTTTGTATGCTTCCAAAGCCTGGAACTCACTCCCGACTTGCGTCACGACATCTCTGACTTGACCACATTTAAAAAGAACTTAAAAATGCACCTATTTAGGACAGCATTTAGTGGGTCCACGTGATTCGTCCTTTAAGTGCTTATGCGCACTGACACTGTTGCATGCTGCCACTAACCACACTTGCATGCTGACCCTGTGCATGCCACCCCTAACCATGTTATTCGTTTTGTTTATCAAGCATGATACCACTCACCATTCGACCGTGTTTCCTTTGCAGCAAATGTAAAGCGCCTAGAAAGAGATTGAGTTCTCTGAGGGCGCTTTCTCTAATGTATTATTATTATTATTATTACATTACATTACGGATATACAGTACATTACATTACATTAGCAATGCGAAGTGTCCGCTTACGCTTAAATTAGTACTAACGGGTATCTAATTAATGAGTATTTAATTCCTACAGTGCTCAGGTAATCGAGGGTAGTCATACGGGGCCGTCATAGCCCAGGACGTAAGGTGCTCGCTCTTCACGACCGAGGTCGGGTGTCCGAATCCTGCACTGGGCGATCCTTTATTGCCAACTGCAAGCGGTGGTGAAATCCATCGAGGCTCTTTCGCCCCTTCGCGAACAAGGCCGTTAAATCAGCTAATAATCTAGGATGCTGAACGGACGCTGGGTAAACACTACTGATTAGACAAAGAACGGTTCAGCAGCATTATTTGTTTTACTTCACTTTTATGCACCGTTTTGCTTTTGGATAATTTTTATCTCTTTCGCTTGACGAGCTAAAAAACATTAGCTGATTTAGTAGCCTCTTCTCTATAGCGACAGAAGAGCCTTTGCGGCTTTCAACACCGCTTGCAGCGACAATAAAAAATCGCCCGCCGCAGTATTCGAACCCACGACCTCGGGACCGAGGTCGTGACAAGCAACCGCGTTACCTAGTGGGAATTGTGCGATTGAAATGGGTAGCTGCTGCAGCGAGGCGACACTTCTGCAGTCACAAGTGCAGAGGCACGGCGGGGCAGGTAAAGTAGGGTCGACCGGTCAATGTCGAGCCCTAGCGTGCGACGCATGCGCACGACTCGAAATCGCGGCTTCGCTCGGCAGGTCTTGACGGAAGCGAAGCGAATACCCTGGCGGCCGTCCTAGGGCTCGTACGCGTCGCCGCCGCTGGCTATCGCGCTTCGGCAGCAACAGCTGCTCGCGCGCGAAGCAGCTCGCGGCTGCTTCCGCCTCCGCTTCCGGGCCGTCGGGCCCACCGCCGACGTCGCGCGCGCAGCGACGAGCCAGCCGAGACGGCGTGTACGGGCGGCAAATCGGAACTGCTCGCGAGCTCGCAGCGTCGTAAGTGCCGCGCGCGAGCTCGCCGCTCGTTATCGCCGCCGCCGCCGCCGCCGCGGGTTGACGATCGTCGGCCTGTTAGCGCGATCTAGCGTCGCGCGCCGCCGATAGGACAGCGTGACGGCGGCGCGATAGCGTGCGGCGGCGGCAGGACGCCGGACGCGCTTCGGTCAATCTTCTAGGAAGCGAACGCCATTGGCAGGTGGCGGTGGCGCGGTGTGCTCGGACGCCGCTGGCTGACTGGCGCTCGCCTGCGTCGCAGCACTCGACGGTGAGGATCAAGTCGGAGAGGTACGGCGCGGCGAGCGAGCCGGCGCGACGCTCCGGCTCGCTCTGATCGGCTGTGACGCGGCGGCATTTGGCGGGAGCTCGCGAGTGGGTGGGACGGAGCTCGTAGGGGGACGGAGGGTGGGGGTGGCGGTTGTTCACCCACGCGCAAACATATTATGTGCCTAGATATTGGAATGAATGCTTTTGGCGGCTAGGGCATTGAATCTAGCACTAAATACAGCTTAAAAAGTTAAAGGTAAAGATTAGCTGATTCAACAGGCTCCTAGCGCTGCGCCTTGAAGTGTGGTTGGCAAGCTAAAAAATTGGGACCAATACTCGCTGGTATCTACGTACGCTAGCGGAGCGCAAGGTCGGCAAAGACCGCTCGGCCTCATGACCCTGTCTGCTATTCAGTTCTGCTTATTGAGTCGATCGCATTCCCGCCCACCATTAACAGTGTTGTAAATGTAAGATTGGTTACCACTGCAGTCCCTTTCACTTTAAAACCAGCGGTTGTCGGGCCGCTAGTTGGAAAGCTTAGCCTAGATCGTGAGAATTGAAGCGACTTAACAATTTATCCAATCTAAGAGTAACTCAAGTCCGGTATTGCCCCTGTCATTGAATCGGCGATGAGTAAAATCAGCCGGATGGTGACCTCTATTCATCGTTCGGGTTTACTGAATTATCATGGCCAGGAACCGGTTAAGGGATAAATTATCGCCAAGGCAAGATCAAAGCCAAAGCAGTCAGGTGTTTCAGGTGCAATTTGCAGTCAGGAGTTGGCCTTGACATTGAAGCCGATCTGAGCTCTAGGCTATGAGCCGCACGAGAGTTGCTGGGCGTCGCGGCCGCTGTTGAACTCCCGAAACCCTTAGTTGCTGTCAAATAGACTCCTCTGCACTATGGATACGGAGTTGCTATAGTAGCTAAGGTGCGAGCGCTCTTCGTTGCTAAGTTGTTCGGCTACAGTGGGCCGTAGCTGCGTGCATTGGTGCAGCATCTGCAAGTCGCAGGCCGTTGCCGAGGTTCAGGGCGTCAGGCCGCTGATCGACGCGCGCATCGGCCGAGACTAGCACGCTTATGAGCGCTGAGTTTACGGCCTAGTTCTGTACGGACGTGGAAGGGTGCCGCTTTTTGACACAACTTTTGGGACCCGTTTTTAACACAATTCTTAGCCAAGACACTTGGATGAGAATGGCGGTCCAGCAGCTAAACGACGTCGTCGGTTCCGGTCGGATGTAGCTCAGCAAGTTCCAAGCGGGATTTTGAGACAGCCATTCCGCAGAAACTGCTCTATCTCGGGATTACCTTCTGAATGCCAAGGCCACGGCTTGGCTCCTTCGTACCTAGCTGTGAATACCGGTTGAGCAACCTAGTTATGGTTAGATACCGGATGAATACCGGTTGAGCAACGGATGCAGAGCAAAGTTCTTACACTGACCCACAAGGCCCGCCCACGGCTTGGCTCCTTCGTACCTAGCTGTGAATACCGGTTGAGCAACCTAGTTATGGTTAGATACCGGATGAATACCGGTTGAGCAACGGATGCAGAGCAAAGTTCTTACACTGACCCACAAGGCCCGCCCACGGCTTGGCTCCTTCGTACCTAGCTGAACTGCTGCATCAGTTTCAGCCTGTTCGTGCCATCAGGTCCTGTATGGACAATAAATTAGGTGTTCCATTCCTCCGCTTAAAGACCGTTGGCGACAGAAGCTTTAGCTCTGCAGGTCCTAGACTGTGGAACTCGCTTACACCATTCTTACGCAACGACAACTACTCTCCTACTGCCAACTATGGCTCATCCTTTTCAGCGGTCCTGAGCTGCTACTTCCATGCTACTCATTAACTCATCAGCTCTCATGTCTCTGCTGTGCTTCCCACTTTCTTTTTGTTGCGTGAGACGAAGTCTGTTGGCTACCGAATGCGTACCGAAAGCCGCTTAGGCTGTGAGTGCGTTATACAGAACTCTACTGCGTAACACCCACATGGTCTACATGACTCCACACTCCCCACATCAAGGCCAGAAAGGAGACTTTGCAGAAACCGAGTAATGACCGCATCCGATTTTTCAGATTTAGGACAGATTAGAATGCACCCGGCTTCTAATGTTTATAAGTCAGGAATTGCTAATTAACTCTTGCTACAGCCATGACTTGGCCGTTTGAAAGCCATCGCAGTTTCAATGAATATCGAACAATATAATCGTTAATATACGTTAGTATGTACGTCCCCCAACCGAGAGTCACTTCTATTTCACTGGCTCGCCCTCGCCAAACATGAGACAGCTCGCACCATGAGAAAGCAAATATTGTTAGAGCTTGCCGTGTTTTCACGAGGTTTTAGGCTAGTAAACAAGCACGCACATTTTACATCTATATACATATATTAAGTATCGAGGAAAAAGTTTTTAACGAGTTAGTTAACATTAGCCGGTGGTGTCCTGTTCCTGCCGGTGTCGAGCGTGCTGCCCGGATCTTCCGGTTCCGGAACAGGGACCGCACGTTTTCCGAGCCGGTGGTGGTGTCGGAGACGCATGAAGACGCAGCTCACGCTCATCGGAAGTCCAGCTCGCTGCAAGTCCAAAGATAGCCACGAGTGTGTACACACACACACACACACATATATATATATTATCTTATTATATACTATATATTATATATAATTCTTATATTAATAATATATATATATAAACACAAGCTGATTTTACAGCCTCTTTTGTACAGCCACACATTGAGCTATCACCACCGCTTGCAGCGGCAATAAATGCCGGATCCGAACCAACGAGCCATGAAAGCAACCGCTTTACCCAGTGTGCCCATATTCACCAAAATAGGATTCGAACCTGCGCGGGAATTTCCCATTGGATTTCAAGTCCAACGCATTAACCACTCGGCCATCGCAGCTGACTGAATGTATGAAAGCCTATATAAATAAATACACATGTACATACAAATTTACGCTATAAATATTTTAACAAACCATTGACCCTTGTAAATGTGTGTATGCATATGTAAATACGTATTAACCTAAAATAATAATAATTTACGCATACATACATACATACATGCGGGTATATGCAGTACAGACAACAAACCGCCCGACGACATGGACGGCGCCCCCGTGTCTTAGCCCCCCCCCCAGGGGTAAGGTGCTCGCTGTTCACGACCCAGGTCGTGGGTTCGAGTCCTGCAGTGGAAGATTGTTTACTGCCCACTGATTGCGGTGGTGATAATAATGATAATAATACATTTGATACAGATACATTTGATACAGATACATTGCCCTCAGAGAACTCAAATCTCCTTCTAGGCGCTTTCTGCATTCAGACTCGACCGGCAGCCTCGATACCCTCACAGATGCGATGACCATGACACTCAGGAGTGCTCTTGACAAGCATGCTCCCGTTCGCTCTATCCGTGTTCAAAGTCGTCGAGATTGCTTTTAATTTACAAAAAAACTCCTTAAGATGCGCCGTGTTAAGCGCAGGCTGGAACGTCGTTTCAAGAACTCGGGGTCTGAGGCAGACCTAGTCAATTTTAAAGACTTCCTTCGAGTTTACACACGAAAGCTTAAAAAAGCCAGGGCTTCTTTTTTCATTAGAAAACTGAATTCCTGCCAGTCGGACACTAAACAGATTTATAAGACAGTAAACCATTTACTGGCCAATGCTGTCAGGTCTGACTCCCCAGATATTAAGGGCTCAGCCGAAAAGTTTTCAGCCTTCTTTACTGAAAAAATTGTGCACATTCGTGCCTCCATTAAGCCCCCTCCGACCAAAGCAATCGCCGTTCCTCAACCTGTGACCTTTCTTAAAAGATTCTCTGATGTTTTTGCCTGTGATGTGGCTGCCTTAATAAGGTCTAGCAAAAAGAGCTCGGCTCCTGAAGACCCTATACCTTCATCTCTGTGGTCTTCACTTGCAGACCAACTTAGCCCTGCCATAACCAAGATTTTTAATGCTTCTTTGGGAAAAGGGATCGTCCCCAAGTCCTTCAAATCGGCAATCGTTAGACCTATTCTTAAAAAGCCTGGATTAGACACAGAGGTCCTAGCAAACTATCGTCCAGTTTCCCTTCTTCCGTTCTTATCAAAGATTCTTGAAAAAATTGTTGCTAAGCAGCTAGTTGAACATATTAAAAATAATGGAATGTCAGAAACATTTCAATCAGGTTTCAAGAGGCAGCACTCTACCGAAACTGCTCTCCTCCGTGTTAAAAATGACATTCTACGTGGCAACGACGACGGGAATGTCACTGCCTTAGCTCTACTAGATCTGTCTGCTGCCTTCGACACCATTGATCACGAAGTTCTGCTTGAACGACTGAGAACAACGATCGGTCTGGCAGACGAGACACTGACGTGGTTTAAATCATACTTGTCTGATCGTGTTCAATCCGTGTCGTGTGGGGGTCAGGTCTCAGACATGAGAAGGGTCACCTGTGGAGTCCCTCAAAGGTCTGTACTTGGTCCCTTGCTGTTCTCCATTTATACGCAACCTCTGGGAAAAGTGATTAAGGCCCATGGAATAGGATATCACTTCTATGCTGACGATACTCAGTTGTATTTATCATTTAAACCGTCGGAATCTGCTGCAGCAACTGAGAAACTGAATGCTTGCCTTGCCGATATTCGATCCTGGATGTCGGAAAACTTCCTGAAATTAAATGACGATAAAACCGAACTGCTTCTCATAGGACACCCTAAGCGTGTGGCTGGATTAAAAGGCTTTGCTGTTCTAATAGGTGATGCTATTGTGCGACCTTCACCACGTGCTCGTAATCTAGGTGTCGTGTTCGACAGCTGCCTCAATTTCAAAAGCTTCATTCAGAAGACTGCCTCTACAGCTAGCCATCACATCCGATCCCTATCCAAGATTAGAAGCTGTCTCCCACAGTGGCTTGTAAAAAATTTAACTAGCTCTTTAGTTCTGTCTCGGCTTGATTATTGTAATTCCCTTTTGGCTGGGCTACCAAAGAAATCTATTATGCCACTACAGCGGACTATGAATATGGCTGCAAGGCTGGTCTTCAAGTCCCAGCGGTTTGAGCACGTGTCACCTTTGCTGGAAGAGCTAGGATGGTTGCCGGTTGAACAAAGGATACGGAGCAAAGTTCTTACGCTGACCCACAAGCTACCACCACAGCTTGGCTCCTTCATACCTAGCTGAACTGCTACATCAGTTTCAGCCTGTTCGCGCCCTCAGGTCCTGTGTGGACAATAAATTAGCTGTCCCATTCCTCCGCTTAAAGACAGTTGGCGACAGAAGCTTTAGCTCTGCAGGTCCTAGACTGTGGAACTCGCTTCCACAATTCTTACGCAACGACATCTACTCCCCAACTGCCGACTATGGCACATCTTTTTCAGCGGTCCTGAACTGCTACTTCTATGCTACTCACTACCTCAACTGCTCTGCTGACTCTGCTATGCTTCCCACTTTCTCTTTGTTGCGTGAGACGAAGTCTGTTGGGTACCGAATGCGTACCGAAAGCCGCTTAGGCTGTGAGTGCGCTATACAAAACTCTCCTGCGTAACGCCCACATGGTCTTTATGACTTTGTGGAGTTACTGACGGAGATACATTACATTAGATTACATTACATTACAATTGCAGCAAAGAACCGCGATCGAATGTTTAGCTGTAGGATGCCCAATAAACAAGAATAACATGGTAGCCGCGAAGGATCCTCTTCCGCCATATAAATGAGGCAGTTACATCAGCTAACCTTAAAGCTTTAAATGGCGGCGGTAGTGACGTTGACAGCGAACTCATTAAGCGCACAGATGACAAAGAGAAGCATTGAGCTGGCTCCTGGCTTATTAAGCAGGCGCGCTGGAGTGCCATTTCGATTTCAGTATCCGCTCAGCGAGAGATAGATAGAGAGCTCGCTCAGCGCGCGCGCGCGCTCGTGCTCCGAGCTTCCGGGGTCGAGCTAAATTTCCGGCTCCTCGCTGCGCAGGCAAGAATCGAAGAGCGTCGCTCGCTTCTTTCGCTTGTGGTGACTCTGCACACGCCAAAATTAATCGTGTCATAATAATAGTCATGGGTGTGTGCATTCGCACTTCGTCTACAAAGTTTACTCTCTCAGTCTCAAGAGTTGGACACTCGAGTGTAATCTCGAATGCTTGCTTTCGAGTGCGAGATCGATTTGGTCGCGCTTTGCAGCTACTGAGTCGAGTGCTAAAGTGCTAACTATGGATAATTAAAGGGCCAGAACGCTTTCTCCACGCCAGCTTACTCCCGCCCGACCAAGGACGAAGATCATCCGACGGTCCTGGCTCTACCGTGTCGAGACATTCACAAACGCTCGGCCACCGCAACACTCCTGTCGAATGTGTCACTCACTCCACTGAGCCCGGCACCGAGTGACCCGCACTTTGTTCCCTACGCCCTGCTGCTATCGCTGGCTCTTACACCCATTAGCTGGATTGTCTCCTTATCAGCGACGCCGAGGCGGGCGCCGCGATCCTCGTACGGTGCTCGTAATATGGCGGCGGTCCGTAGAGGGGCAGCGTAGCGTTCGCAGTCTCACTGGCGACCTTCGTGGCGACCGTGCGGCGGGAAAGGTATTTCGCGCCGCACTCACCGAGACTGCTGCCGTAGCCAATTTTAGCTACATCTCTCTCTCTCTTTCTCTCTCTCTCTCATCTCTCTCTCTCTCTCTCTCTCTCTCTCTCTCTCTCTCTCTCTCTCTCTCTCTCTCTCTCTCTCTCTCTCTCTCTCTCTCTCTCTCTCTATCTCCATCCTTCTCTCTCATTCTCAGAAGAATTTTCAATTCGACCTGTGTCGAGTTTTTCGCTGCCTATCTCCATGATGCTTAGCAAAACCTTCTGGAGATCATCAGCACATTTTTTCTTCTAAATATTGTTTGCAATTAATATCGCGATCTGCTCGGCAATTAATGCCCGGTTTAAAGCTTGGCGTGCTACTATGCATACCGTAACCACTGCTCAAATCTACTGTGCTCTTTAGGTAAACATTCCAATTCGATTGTTGGTGCTAGACCAAATGATCAGATAACACGCCTATTGAATGATGAGACCTCAAGATCTATGGTGCTTCAAAGGTCTTTAGGTGTTCTCCTAAATAATTTTAAGAGATTGAATCTCAAGCAAACTTTCTGTGAACGGAGTCTTTCAAGAGCTCAGAACTTGAAAAGCAGTGCTTCTCAGGGGCTCTGTACTTCTCAAGGGCCGTTCAATTGCCTCTATACCACTTGCATGCTACGTGTTTCTGCAATGCAGCCATTTTTCTTGTTTTTTTCGGGCTATGACAAATCTATAATTGCGATGAAGTGGATCAACCCTGTTGCTGTGAGAGTGGCACAGCTTCAAGTTCAAAGCCATGTTCTTGAGATGGTTTAGATCCGCACTTTAGTTTTCGATGCAACGGAAATCAGATAGACAATGCAGTTACATTTATCTAAGCAGATAATATTCTTTTTAAACATTTTTGCTTGAGTCTTACTTTTAATGGCGATATTTCCTCTCCTAATAGAATTTTTGGGCTAAAGGGAAGTTCCTAACCATCTAAATACGAAACTCTGCAGCTAGGCTCATCTGTCGTCGGTGTCGCAGTTGCCACATCTCACCACTTCTTGCTGACCTGCACTAGCGTTCAGTCAAGCAACACTTCGACTTCTAAGTTCTGTCACTTTTAGGTCCCTTCATTCTCTGGCTCCAGCCTACCTATTAGAACTACTCCTCCAGCAGGCGATGAATCGTAAAACCCGTTGTTATGAATCGAATCGTTTGGTCGTGCCTCGTACGAACCTTAAAACCATTGGAGACACTACTTTAGTTCGTATGCTCCCAAACCCTGAAATTCACAACCAACGCGCATTACAACGTCTCCTGACATGGCTAAATTTAAAAAGAAGTTTAAAACGCACCTGTTTATTACAGCATTTGGAAGGAATCAATGATTCGTTCTTCGTGTGTGTCCATACTTTCTCGCACTATGCCTGCTGCTTGCAGATGTTGCCACCAATCATTTGGTAGTGGTTTCTATACAGCATCTGTAAATTGCCTAGAAAGAGATATAGTTCTCTGTGGGTGCTATTAAAATATATTATTCTTATTAATATTATTATCTATGGAATTAGGTGCTAACTTATACGGCTTAATTTTAACCGTGTAATGACATTCCCAGGGAAAATCCAAAGTCTTGCCAAAACACGTATAAACAATAGAGATGAGTCCACTCGAGTCTCTAGGGGTCACTGGGAGTCACTCTGGATTAAGAGTTGGTACAATTGGTGTGGCAGTAGATGAAACAATCTTGAGAGCGATACCTATTAACTCGTGGCTGACACTAGGCTTATCTATTGGTTGGTCTTATCGTTATTACATTTTTGGAAGTTCGTTGCCGTGCACGTGCGAACGATGTCTATACAGGCTGCTAGGGTTATTGGTCGGATTCGGAAAAACGAGGCGTATAGATCGAAGGACAGTCAAAGCCGAGTGTCATCCGATTATAAACGAATGCCCAGATTTATCCTCGGAGATAATATCGGTGACAGCGGAATATACAATAGAAGCGGTAAAAGAAGTTCGCCGGAAGAGGTAAATCCAAGAAAACACCCACTTCAAGGGTTCCGCTCCGTTGGACCGGCGGCCATTAACGTCTGTACTCTCACGTCTTCCACTGAAGCAGGACCTGATCCAGTTGAGCTGGTAATACCTAGACGTGTCGTGAGGCGCTCCGGAAGAACCTGTGCGGAAGGAGCCAATTGCGTTGAATGCTGCTGAGAGACCAAGGATAACTATCATTGGGAGAGCCTAATATTTGATCGTGCTTCCTTTGCAGCAAATGTGAAGTTTCTAGAAAGAGACTGGGTTCTCTGAGGGCGCTACGTCGATCGTATTAAATGTTGAACGCAATACACATAAGAGATTTGTATAGCACCCTAACGTCAAGTCAGGGATTGACTAGGTGCAATTCCATTCATGACGAGCCCGCTCCCGGGCTCAGTATACATTTTTCTCTCTTATTAACTCCAGAAAGCTAAGAAGACTTAGTGGATGTTGCAAGAGAGAGAGTTTTCGTGGCACACTCAAAGCCTAGATCGCTCTCGGTGTAGCTACAGAGAGCCGACAGACTGCAGCCAGTGTAACGGATGGAAAGTGAAGAGCTCGGATGGCTGCCGGTTGAGCAAAGGATGCAGAGCAAAGTTCTCACGCTGACCCGCAAGCTACCGCCACGGCTTGGCTCCTTCGTACCTAGCTGAACTGCTGCATCGGTTTCAGCCTGTTTGCGCCCTCAGGTCCTGTGTGGACGATAAATTAGCTGTCCCATTCCTCCGCTTAAAGACAGTTGGCGACAGAAGCTTTAGCTCTGCAGGTCCTAGACTGTGGAACTCGCTTCCACAATTCTTACGCAACGGCAACTACTCTCCAACTGCCGACTATGGCACATCTTTTTCAGCGGTCCTGAACTGCTACTTCTATGCTACTCACTACCTCAACTGCTCTGCTGACTCTGCTATGCTTCCCTCTTTCTCTTTGTTGCGTGAGACGAAGTCTGTTGGCTACCGAATGCGTACCGAAAGCCGCTTAGGCTATGAGTGCGCTATAAAAAACTCTCCTGCGAAACACCCACATGGTCTTTATGACTTTGTGGAGTTACTGACGGAGATACATTACATTACAAAGGAGCTCAGTGGGGAGGAGCGGCGCGGAGAGCATGACAGCATCGCGAAGTCACGAGGGCGATCGAGGAAGTGACTAGTGTGCGGTAGTACGTAGAAACGCAGAAATGGATGGGCATGCCAGAGTTGGCAGCAGATTTGTACCGCCGAATGCTCCGCAAAGGAGGCCTGTCCCACGTGAGGCACGGCCGAGCGGCGTAGTTAGCTGCCCGCTGCCTTCTTCTCTATTTATTTAGAAGCTTATCTGCAAGCAGTAAAGCCATAAATGTGCCTTAATGCGTTGAAGCATTTGACTTGACCTATCTTCGCTGCTTGTCTTCGAAGCCACGTATCTGCAAAGTCCACGCAGACATGGGTAGAGTGTCTCTGCTTGTTTTGCTCAATCTTTCGGCGGCTTTTGACACCATCGATCACAAAGTTCTTCTAGAGCGCCTCTCATCTCGCGTGGGCATTACTGGCACTGCTCTGCAGTGGTTCAGGTCCTATCTCAGTGGGAGACTCCAGAGTATTGGCGTGAATGGACAAAGATCATCTGAAGTACCTCTGAAATATGGAGTACCTCAGGGCTCCGTGCCAGGTCCGTTTTCTTTTCACGGTTTATACTCTCCCTCTTGCTGATGTGATTGCCAAGCACAATCCAGGCTTTCACTTCTATGCGGATGACACTCAGTTGTACCTTTGCTTTGATCCCTCCCAGCCTTCGAGCACCTCAAATTCTCTAAACTCGCTGCATGCATTGATGACATCTGCACATGGATGGCAGCAAATTTTCTAAAACTTAACGATGACAAAACTAACTTACTATTTATGGGCAAACCGAGTGTGATTCAGAGATGGGAAAGGCTGTCTCTCAAAATTGGCTCTGCCAGCATATCTCCTGTCGAATCAGCTTGAAATCTAGGTGTCATATTCCAAAGCGACCTCTCGTTAAACGACCATATCAGCTCCGCAGTCAAATCAGCCTATTTTCAGCTTCATAACATTGCTAAAATCGGGCTTGTTTAGATAAGGATACCACGTCTAAGTTGGTCCATGCATTCGTGACATCTCGTCTCGACTTCTGCAACTCACTGCTTACTGGCCTACCAGCATGTGCGATCAGCCGATTGCAGCTGGTGCAAAACTCTGCAGCCAGGCTTGTCTGTCGTGAGTGTCGCAGTTGCCACATTACTCCACTTCTCGCCGACCTGCACTGGCTACCAGTCAAGCAACGGATTGACTTCAAAGTTTTGTCGCTCACTTTTAGGTCCCTTCATTCTATGGCTCCAGCCTATCTCTCCGACATACTCCCCCATCAGGCCAAGCATCGTACCACCCGCTTTTAGGAATCCAACAGTCTAGAAATACCTCATACAAACCTCAAATCCTTTGGAGACCGTGCATTTAGTTCGTATGCTCCCAAAGCTTGGAACTCCCTCCCAAAATGCGTCAGAACATCCCCTGACCTGACCACATTTAAAAGGAACTTGAAAACACACTTATTTAGGACAGCATTTAGTGGGTCCCTGTGATTCGTCCTTCACGTGCTTATGCGTGCTGACACTGTGCATGCTGCCACTAACCACATTTGCATGCTGACCCTGTGCATGTCACCCCTAACCATGTTATTCATTTTGTTTGTTTATCAAGCATGATTTTACTTACCATTCAATTGCATTTCCCTTTGCAGCAAATGTAAAGCGCCTAGAAAGAGATTAAGTTCTCTGAGGGCGCTTTATCAAGTACATTATTTTTAATATTATTATTATGTCCATAAAGCAGTGCTAAAAATTATCTGGCAGCCACTTTCTTTAATCCCGTGACCGGATTGTGCAAGTGGTCATACTTTACTCTGGTCTGTACTCTACCTTTTCTGCTCGACTTGATAGTTAGCGAAGGAGAGAGCGAGAGGAAAAAAGAGAAGAAAGGAAGATGGAGAGAAAGAGAGAAAGAGAGAGAGGGAGAGAGAGAGAGAGAGAGAGAGAGAGAGAGAGAGAGAGAGAGAGAGAGAGAGAGAGAGAGAGAGAGAGAGAGAGAGAGAGAGAGAGAGAGAGAGAGAGAGAGAGAGAGAGAGAGAGAGAGAGAGAGAGAGAGAAAGAGAGAGAGAGAAAGAGAGAGAGAGAGAGAGAGGAAAAGAGAGAGAGAGGAAGAGAGAAAGAGAAAGATGAAGAGAGGGAGAGAGAGGGAGAGAGAGAGGGAGAGAGAGAGGGAGAGAGAGAGAGAGAGAGAGAGAGAGAGAGAGAGAGAGAGAGAGAGAGAGAGAGAGAGAGAGAGAGAGAGAGAGAGAGAGAGAGGGGAGAGAGTTGGTTAGAGATTAGAGACGACATTTATAAAGTTACTAAAAACCCGTCCGTTCCTCACTGTAGCTGCTTGATCCAAGTGAATGGCCCTTTGTGGGCTTGCGAATACTGAAGTTGTGGATGCTATCACTAAGCAATTGATCTAAAACTTAAACTGTAAGTCTAAACATGAAGCATAAGCATGCCAAGACGCTATCGGCGATAAAATCGCACCACAAATCTGACAAATCGGCAGTCACTGATCTGCAGTCACTCAAAAAGGCCTTTCCACTCGTCGATCCGCTACAAGTGACAATGTCATTGAGTAAGAACTGTTTGTTACCAAATATAGGGCCTTGCGGAATAAGATTTTCTCATTCGACGGTTTCAATTAACAGAATAGACCCGGTAGCGTACTGCCTGTAGAGAGGGCCCGAGGGCAAGGCGAGGCTTACATTGGGGTTTCAATTCAGCTTGGTTTGATGGAGCCAAGCCGCAGAGCCAGACCTAATGGGTAGGAACAATAAGTTTGCTCCGCATCCGCTGATCAACATCGACCGGAAGCCTCCAGGGCAAATCCTGCAGCAAAGGCGCCACTGCAAAGGCGACACTGCAAGGAGACATAGCAGATCCCTCATCGAAGTAGACATGTGGTCAAATTTAATTTAATCATTAATCAGCCGTGCATTTGCAGGCATTATCATAGCCAGTTGCATGGACGTAATGGCATTTCTCGGTTTGCTTGCCAAAATCGAGTGGCAGTCTGCGAGCCCAGTTGAACAAGAGCCACGCAGCAATCGTCAGATCGTCAGGCAGCCACCAGGTGACGTCTCTCTATTCGAGTGCTGGGTTCGAACGTGGTGACAAGCTGAGGCAGTGGTCTTCTGAGCGAAACTTAACAGTAAAGTAGTCGTCACAGAGGATGCCTAAATTCCGATTGCTTGATGGTCGCCAGACTGCTGTACCACCAGGTTAAAAAGGAAGTCTCTTATTACAGAAGGCAGACGTCAAGGGCGTCCTGCCAAGAGAATTTCGGTATTTACGACCATCCAGCTTACGGACGCGGGGTGGCTTTTCAAATAGTTGAGCCGCTACTGGAGAATAGAGGAGCCTAGAATCTACGTAGCAGGACATTGAAGTTGATGGCACTCTTGCTTTCCGGGTGAGGCTGACGCGTGAAGTAAAATAAGCTCCACAAATCGAGGCATCGAGCGTCGGGCCGTTCGTACGTCTTTCTCGGTGAGCGGCGATGGCTCATTAGGTAAGGTGGTTGCTTTTCACGACCTCGGCCCCGAGGTCGTGGGTTTAAATCCTGCGTTGGGCGATTCTTTATTGCCGCTTCAAGCGGTGGTGATAGCCGTAAGAGGCTCCTCTGTCGCTAAACAAAGAAGCGGTTGAATCAGCTAGTCTTTTCTTTACCTTGTGAATCGCCTAGACCGAGCTGAAGGAGAGAGAGAGGAAGAGAGAGAGATAAGGAGAGAGAGAGAGATAAGGAGAGAGAGAGAGCAAGAGAGAGAGAGAGAGAGAGAGAGAGAGAGAGAGAGAGAGAGAGATAGGGGAGGAAGAGAGAAAGAGAGAGTGGAAGAGAGAAAGAGATAGATGAAGAGAGAGAGAGAGGGAGAGAGAGGGAGAGAGAGGGAGAGAGAGAGAGAGAGAGAGAGAGAGAGAGAGAGAGAGAGAGAGAGAGGGGGGGGGGAGAGATGCATAGCTTTGTAATGAATCTGTGGATACAAGAATGCCGGATTCAAGACCTCGATGACGTAGCTCGAGGACGAGGCCGCGGTGGCTATCGCTCGCTTGCAGCGGGCAGTAAAGCATTGCCTGTCGAAGGACTGGAACTTGGACCTGGGTAGTCGAGTGGTAGAAACTTACCTCTGTACCCAAAGAGCGAGAGATAATGCAGTGGCGGCTATGCATTCTTACATATATCTGTATTTGGAAATGTGTCCTCAAGGCCTCAAGCTAGAAGCGCTTAGAACTTACCTGACCGTGAGGTCTTTGCTCGCGGCTTGGATCACTGCAGACGTTTCGCAACCTGACGCCTGTATAGGAGTTTGCATCGGGACCGCTGTCAAATTTTTACGTTGCAGCTCAAGGGCCTGAACCGTAGGTAGCTACAACCTTTTCAGAATAAATATGCATAGAATAAATATGAATGAATATGCATAAATATGGTTATCCTTGTGGATACGCCAGACTATGCATATTTATTCTGGATATGCATATTTATTATATCCGGGCATCGAACTACTGCTCGGGAAATTCGAAGTTGTCAGATACGCTGCTGGGCGTGCGTGAGTGCAATTAGTCTGCTGGGGGGTATGCAGCTGTACGGGGGTTTGATATGGGTACCTTCGTACTAACGAGCATTACCAATAAGCACACGCGCGCGCGCGTGCGCGCACGCACACACACACACACGCGCGCACACGCACAAATCAAAGAATGCACACAGTAGTTCTGTAAATATCCATTCCGGCGACAGGTTCAAGAGGTTCATAGGGTCGTTGTCAGACCGAGCAATCCAAACCTAGGTGAATGCGTCAGCAGTATTCAATATCCAATGATTTCGTTTCGCATTTAAGACGGCAGCATCTGATTTCTGCAGTGCCCGAGCCACTAGAAAGCCATCGCCTCATACCGTGGACTGGAGGAGCCTTTCTCGTACCTAGCGGGATCTGGAAAAACTGGCGAACGAAGACTATGGTTAAAAGCCGCGGAGCGAGATCTGAGGGATATATTTAGACGCAGTTTCTCTCTTTCTCGATCTGAGGGATATATTTAGACGCAGTTTCTCTCTTTCTCGCTCTCTCTCTCTCCCTCTCTCTCCCCCTCTCTCTCCCTCTCTCCCCCTCTCTCTCTATCCCTCTCTCTCTCTCTCTCCCTCTCTCTCTCTCCCTCTTCACCTCTCCCTCTCTCTCTCTCTCTCTCTCTCTCTCTCTCTCTCTCTCTCTCTCTCTCTCTCTCTCTCTCTCTCTCTCTCTCTGCTTGAGCTAATGAGACTGGTGTACACCGGTCGCCGAAATCGTAGCAAAGGCGAACGTAATCCACCGGGAAGTTGCTGTTCTGTTGTCAAACCGAAATGGCTGTCAGGAAATTGGATGCTATTGTATGTTTACCGAAAGCCGCTTAGGCTGTGAACGCCCTGTACACAACTGTCCTGCGTAACACGCACATAGTCTTTGTGGAGTTATATAGGGAGATACTTTACATTGCATTTCATAAAACTACAACTACAGTGCATCAAATTCAATTGTTTTTTATCGCTAAATTAACCTAGAGGTCGTCAATGCTTGCCAAGATTTTTCGTTACTTTTGAGCATCTGATGTAATTGATGCCGTCGATAATAGCAGGGTTGGTCACTAGAGACTGGCCAAAAGGCCAAATGGCCAATAGAAACTCGTTCGAGTTGTGGCCAATAGGCATGATCCTCGTGGTCCCGTTTCAGCACTCGTTAGTGCCGCAAATCTTAGAGCCAGTCAAAGCATAACGATATGAGTTAATCAGCTTTTCGATGAATCCTCGGATAGATATGTAAAGCACCGTGAATCGCGCGAACGATATCGCCGCCCTTGAAAGAGAAGAAATTTCATCCTCAACCACGGAGCAGAGTTGGCGCGATAAGAAGCAAATTCGGGCCCTCACAGATAGTTATACCTCATTCAAAGTGGTCATTGCATTCGTGACATCGCCACAAATTTTTTCACTCGCCACTTGCATGTCTTCCGGCCTATGCAATAAGATGCTTACATTTGATGCCAAACTCTGCAGCCAGGCTAGTTTGCTGTGAACGTCGCAGGAATGAGAGTCACAGAGTTTCACATATAAAGTATCAGATAAAATATTTGATCACTCCGGCATAGTATTGCCATGATTTCTGATTTACTTCAAACCTCCAATATAAAAAGAATTAGCGAAGCCAAGGCTACCAAGTGTGTTAACCCCAGGAAACCTCTCCCAGCCCGATCGGTATTGATAACTTACCGTTTATCTCAGCTTACAGACTAATGCACGAGAATGATGTTTCGTGAGAGGAGGGCTTTACTTATGCCCCGCTGGTTTGGCCCACTGGTTAAGGTGCTGGCCCTTAATAAGGTCAAGGTTAATGTATTTAAAATTAAAAATCTCGCCGACCTGCACTGGCTACCAGCCAAGCAACGGATTGACTTCAATGTTTTGTCGCTCACTTTTAGGTCTCTTCCTTCTATGGCTCCAGCCTATCTCTCAGATATACTCCCCCATCAGGCCAAGCATCGTACCACCCGCTTTTCGGAATCCAACAGTCAACAAATACCTCGTACAAACCTCAAATTCTTTAGAGACCGTGCATTTAGTTCGTATGCTCCCAAAGCCTGGATCTTCCTCCCGACCTGCGTCAGAACATCCCCTGACCTGACCACATTTAAAAGGAACTTAAAGACACCTATTTAGGACAGCATTTAGTGGGTCCCCGTGATTCGTCCTTGATGTGCTTATGCGTGCTGACACTGTGCATGCTGCCACTAACCACATTTGCATGCTGACCCTGTGCATGTCACCCCTAACCATATTATTGATTTTGTTTGTTTTTCAAGCATGATTTTACTTACTATTCTATTGCATATCACTTTGCAGCAAATGTAAAGCGCCTAGAAAGAGATTAAGTTCTCTGAGGGCGCTTTATCAAGTGCAATATTATTATTATTATTATTAAAAAAATGTTTCGAAGGCCAAGGTCGTGGGCTCGAGCTCCATGGCATATGTGGAGCGCCTGAATAATTCTCTTAGGGCGCTGTACAAACAAATTATGTGCATGTATTTTTTATGAAGATTTACACCTATCGTAGAAACAACAAATTGATTAGGTATAGGCTTTATGTTGCTACCTGTGTAATCAGACACGCGATAGAAACTGTGCATTCTATTGGAAGTTCATTAAGTATACCCTTGAGAAGCGGGTAACTTAAATTGAATAGCCACTGATGGCCGCCTGCCATACGTGCGAGAGTGTGAAAAAATACTAGCTGATTTAACAGCCTCTTTTTGTATAGCGACAGAAGAGCCTGTACGGCTATCACCACCGCTTGCAGTGGCGATAAAGGATCGCCAACCGCAGGATTCGAATCCACGACCTCACGATCGAGGTCGTGCAAAGCAACCACCTTACCCAGTGTGAAGGCAATCAATCTCAATACGTCAAGCGGGAAGTGATAAATGAGCACGTGGTTTACTTAGCCAAGTGAAACCACAACTAGCCTTTTACCTGACGCTGGCAGCTCACGAAGATCTATCGTCGGTTACCATCTTGACACTCTATTTTATTTGCGCGAGATGAAGTCCGCTGGCTACTGTAGGCGCACCGAAAGCCGCCAAAGCTTAATAATAATTCACTTGATAAAGCGCCCTCAGAGAACTTAATCTCTCTCTAGGCGCTTTACATTTGCTGCAAAGTGAAATGCAATTGAATGGTAAGTAAAATCATGCTTGAAAAACAAACAAAATTAATAATATGGTTAGGGGTGACATGCACAGGGTCAGCATGCAAATGTGGTTAGTGGCAGCATGCACAGTGTCAGCAGGCATAAGCACATCTTTGAGTGGACTGTAGACAACTCGCTAGCGAAACACCTGCCCAGTCAAAGTGGCTTCGGAGAATTAATAGCGGGAAATTCATGAGTACTTTTTCAAAGTTCGACATTGTTTTAGCATTACTTTGAAGGGTACCTTCATGCTAGAAGGGACAATTATGTCGCCTTTATGCAATTCAGCCAGTGGCACTCGTGACGTACCGTTACTATTACCAATTGCACTTGACCGTACATTTTTCCACGCATGAACGATTTTAACTCAGTCAAGTCTTTCAATAACTTAACAGCTTAAAACACCTGTTTGTTGCAGCCTCTAGCGGGGTCCTTGCGATTCGTCCTTCGCGTGTAAACGCTTACATTGCGCCTGCTGCTTGCTGACGTTACCACCTAATAATTTGGTAGCGCTTTCTGCGAAGCATTCGTTTAGTGCCTTGAAAGAGATTCGGGTCTCCGAGAGTGCTACACAAATGTGTCATCATCATTATTATTATTACCTGTTGATCCAGCAAAGTCGTTAGCTTATTATAACTTTATCCCTTCGTCACCGTCTGTTCGCAGATTTTCGGAGTTCTTCCGCAATGCCAGGAAATCCAGTTGACATGCTCAATGGTCAGGGGGGCGTGATCAACGACGCTTTTCGCGACGACGAAGACGAGAGACCGCACGACGTTCAGCCGCAGCAGGATGACGTCGAGTGAGCGCTCATTCGATGGCCGCCGCCGGCCCGCTGCTGACGAAGCGCGGCGGCGCAACTCGGCGGCATTGTCCTATCAAGTAGCCAGCCCTGAGCTGCCACTCCTGGCCGGCCGGCCGGCCGGCCGGCCGGCCCCCCCAGTTCGTCCGCCCGGTTACCCGTAGGGAATAGCGCTTTAGGTCATCGCGCGTATCCATCAACCGTAGCAAAAATTTTCATTCGCGCCAAAATTCAAAAAATCCTCGTTCGCGCCAAAACGTTTCCGGTCCGCCGCTTCCCCAGCCGCCGCCGCCGCCGCCACCTCCAGTGTCACTTTTCCCAAGCGTCCCAACCGACTAACAAAAGTCTGCAGGCACCACGACGGCTTTCGTGCATTCCTCTGGAAATAGATTGTGCAAAGAAACTAAAAAAACAAAACAAATCATCGGTAGTTACGAAAACTCCTTTAACAACCGACGATAGATCATTCGCTGAACTTTTAGAGTTCGATTGCTATCCGTCGGCGAGAGGTGCAAAAAACGCGTTTAATACATGCCGCCGTAAGCCCGGGAAAACTCGCGCGGGTGCGAGAAATGAAATATTACAGAATTAAAGACCGTTCGTGTAAGCTTATTGCGGCGCGAAAGCAAAGCCGCGGCGGCAACTCGCCGATCGGCAGACCGTCGTGAAGACCGAGTGTCCCGGTCTCTAATATAAAAATAATAATAATATAATTCATTTGTATAGCGCCCCAAGAGAACTTAATCTCTATTCAGGCGCTTCACATATGCCTCCGGGCTCGAGCCCACGACCTCAGCCAGACCTTGGTCGGGGGTCTCTAACCAAACCAGTGTACACATAACAGTATCCTAAAAGCTGGCTCGGAAAGATATAATTCCTACGGAATGATAATAATAATAATAGTAATATTACATTTGATAAAGCGCCCTCAGAGAGATCAATCTCTTTCTAGGCGCTTGGCAATTGCTGCAAAGGAAGCACAATTGAATGATTGAATGGTTAGTGGTCAAATGATTAGAGCCTAAGACACCCGCAAAAAATAAATCCAAGGTAAATAAGCATAGTGAAAGAAATGCTAGCTGTTGGCAAGTGTTGTTAAAAAATGAATACGCATTTTAATGAATAGCTCCAATAAGCGAATGTGAGTCGCGAGCCGCTCAAAGAAGAAAAGTCAGACCTGGCTCAGAAATTAACATTACTAAGTAAGTGTAGTAAGCACCTGTACGCTGTTCACGCCAGCAACTAATGAGTATATACAATTCATTTGTAGAGCACCCTAAGAGAACTTAATATTTATTTAGATGCTTCGCATGTTACGGGAATCGAGCCCACGACCTTGGCCAGACCTTGGTCTGGGCGAGCACCGTAACCGCTGGGCCAAATCAGCGCGGCGAAGGAGTGAGCCAGCTCACTCGCCAGGACTTGTTGCACCGATCGCTGTAGAGCTCTCAGCGATGAATTCACCTTGGATTCTTTACTCTTTGAGGGATCACGACCGTTTGTTACTCCCAAAAGGTTCATCGAAAACAGTGCAGGCAGGCGACGCGGCGGAAAATCGCGAAAGATCGTGGGAGAAAATCTGCTCACAACTTATCGCGAGTAAAATCACTTAGGAAACTAAAGATCACGACTACAGGTGAATAGCTTCGCCGTGGCAACGATCGCCGACCAGCAAACCGTCGTCAAGGCCGTCTATTCCGGTCAGACCAGCAGTTCCACTGAGAGATAATCGTCACAGTGCTAAGTTACACAATTAAGTAACGCACCGATCGTAATTCTGCCAATCACGATTTCATAAATCAATGAGATATTGAATATTTAACTTCAAAAATCAACGAGAGTGCACCACGTAGCCTACGTAGCAATATAAGTAAATTTTTTCCATTTTTTTTATTTTGGGCTGGCACTACCAATAGCTGAGCTGTCATAGTTGTACTCTAAATGTCACCAGGGCATAACCTAACCGTGACGTCAATGGCTCCCGCCCGACGTAAGCGCTCGCGACGTTTCGCGGAGCTACTGACGGACGTAGCTGGTGGTACCTGGCAGGCTGCGACGACGTCGACGCACGCGGCGGTGGCGCAGCTGATACGGCATCATTGTTCACCTAGTAATGTCGTGGTCTGCAATGTCATGGCCACAGTGCTCGTGACAGGCTGTTCAACATGGTCGCCAGCGTTATGTTTATATTTATGCTAAGTAAGAACGTTTTTACTTACCTTTTAGCTAAAGGCTTAGGATTTTGGGTTTATTATTTAACGGTTTTATGTTTTGGTGTTACCGGCTTATGGTAATTGTGGCTATTTTGAGAAGTCAGTGTTTATGGGTCAGTTGCATTTATTGCGGTGTTATTCCTCCTACGGCTAATTTATGGCTCAGAGTGATTTATGGGCCAGCAGAAATTATGACTGCCGTTGGTGTATGGCCTTTTGGGATTTATGGAGTGCCATATAAGTAACGGGCGGCAAAGGCCCGATGAGTTACGTTGAGGACGCCGCGGCGTCATGCACTGGCCCGCTGCGGCGTCCATGTGGATAAACGTCTTTGAGCCCGCTCGGTGTTCTGCGCGATGTCGCGTACCTGTTGCTCGGAAGAATGTCAAATTACATTAGTCTAAATTAAATTAAAACAAATTAAATTAAAGTAGCTTTACTGATTAAATTTGGATTTTGTTTAGGTTTGAGTTTTTGGGTTCAGAATTTATATTTTAAGGCTTAGTGTTTGGTATTTAGATATTGAATAAAAACTCTGAATGGTTAATAAAAAAACGTATTTCTTTAATTTAAATATTAACATACGCTTGTGACCATGTTGAACAGCTTGCTATGAGCACTGTGACCATAGTAGATCTGACATTGCTGTACGAACAAACGACGCCTTATTAGTTGGGCGGTGGCGTCGCAGAAAGCCCACTTCGGGCAAACGGCTTGAAAGCGGCGCGCAGGCGGTGCTCTTCGGGGAACCTTCTTGAACTCGGCGGCGCCCTTGAACTCCCGCGTGCAGAGCCCTGGGGCAGCGCGTGCTGCTTCCGCAGCGGCGGCGACGGCGGCTGCGGCGTTTGAAGAGTCGGCGTCGCGCAACGCGAAACGCGGGGTGGCTGTGCGGCTCCCAGGCGAGCGACTCCAGCGTCCAGGCGTCGCTCACTCGGATCCGTCGCCGCCGCGTCCTTCGACGCCGCCCAGGTGGGATCTGTCGCAGTACGACGTCGTGCCGTGCTCGCCGGGCGCGCACTCGCTCCTGCACGCCTTCTGGAAGGCGGCGGTGGACCGCGACGCCGACGTCAAGCTGTCCGACGTCAAGGACGCGCTGCGCACCGAGCTGAGCTACAACTACGGCCAGTACGTCGGGCTGACGGGCGGCCTGCCCAAGAGCGCCGCCTGGGAGAAGCTCGCGGCGTTCCTCGACGACGCGAAGAGCGACCGCGACGTGGAGCGCGTCGCGCCACAGGCGCTCGCGAACGCGCTTGGTCTCGGCGTGCGCCTGCTGCACGTCGAAGCGGCGGCGGCGCCGCCGCCGCCAACGCCGCCCGATCGCTCGTCCTCGGCCGCAGCCGGGGTGGCGGCGTCGGCGGCGGCGGCGGCGGAGGCGGCGCCGGCAGGTGACGACATCGGCGAGAAGAGACCGTGGCTGGTGCGAAGCAGCCGCGAGCTGGCGAGTCGCGCGCTGCCCGACGGCGGCGCACGCAACCGCACGGTGGCGCTGGCTCGCACCGACGAAGAGCACTACTTCTACCTGCGCTCCAAGAAGTGAGCTGGCGCGCGTGCGCGCGGCGCCAGCTTGCGAAACCGCGGCGGCGGCGGCGGCGGCGGCGGCGGCTCGCAGCCGCCGGCACGAGCGCCGCGTTCGTGCTGAGAGCGCGCTTCCCGTTGGCTAGACTTGCGGCGAGCGAGCAGGTTCTCGTAAGCCTCGCACCCACGCCCTCGAGCCGTGCCGCCGGTGGCGCGGATGTGTGTGGGGGGGAGGGAGGGGAGGGAGGGAGGAGCCCCGCGAAGATTGGCGGGGTCGCAGGGTGCCAGGATGTGGCTGAATGCGAATGCTCGCTGAGCGTCGAGAGAGTCCATTGCCGCCGTCTGGTGTGGCGATGAGCCCGCGGCTGGTCGGTCGTTCCTTAGAAGCGCGAGTGGCGGCGTCGCTCGCCCCCAAGAGAAGGCGATCTCTTTTCGCGTGCACTAAATGAGGAGGCGTCTTTGGCTGGGGAGCGGCGCAGCCAATTTTCACGAAGACGACCTATGGCCGGCAGCGCAAATTAAAGTAGCTAAAGAAGCGATGCGCGTAATCCAAAATGGTGCCCTTAAACGTTGCTCCGCGACGGTTTCGACTAAAGCCACAAGATGGCCAAGTAAAAAATATCTTAGCTGATTTAACAGCCTCGTTTTATAGCGCCGGAAGAGCCTCCTTGTCTGCTATCGCCGCCGCTTGCAGTTAGCAATAAAGGAAATCGCCCAATTGCAGGATTCGAATCCACAACCGTGAAGGGCGTGAAGAGCGAGCACCTCACATCCGGGGCTGTTGCTGCACACTAGCACACAGAAGGCACGCAGACAGAGGCATTTTTGCCGAGACGCCTCCTCACATTTTTCCTTAAATGAAATTTTAAAGTTTCCGAAGTGCCCTAATTGAAAGAAGCCGCTCTAGGCACACCGGACATGCTGGAAATGATGTACGTCAGTAGGCTAGTAGTGGTGGCCGAAATTCCAGCATGCTTAAACACGCAAAGGACAACTGCGCTTCTTACGCAACGACAACTACTCTCCAACTGCCGACTGTGGCACATATTTTTAAGCGGTCCTGAGCTGCTA
Source organism: Cristatella mucedo (assembly GCA_009760855.2). Taxonomy (NCBI): domain Eukaryota; kingdom Metazoa; phylum Bryozoa; class Phylactolaemata; family Cristatellidae; genus Cristatella; species Cristatella mucedo. The sequence continues at coordinate 939,812 of WPIO01000099.1, read as the reverse complement.
CTTCTATGCTACTCGCTACCTCAACTGCTCTCCGGACTCTGCCATGCTTCCCACTTTCTCTTTGTTGCGTGAGACGAAGTCTGTTGGCTACCGAATGCGTACCGAAAGTCGCTTAGGCTGTGAGTGCGCTATACAAAACTCTCCTGCGTAACGCCCACATGGTCTTTATGACTTTGTGGAGTTACTGACGGAGATACATTACATTACGTTACAAAATAATTAAGAGAAGAGTTAGATAAGAGATATACTGACACACACACACACACATACACACACACACACACACACACACTCACACCTACTCACACAGACTCACACAGACAGACTTGTGGATTGGGCAGAACGCTATGCCGCCACTGTCAACTTTGGCTTTTTCAGCTGAGGAGCGTTGCTATAATCATATATCTCCGTCAGTAACTCCACATTTAAAAAGAACTTAAAAAGACACCTATTTAGGACAGCATTCAGTGGGTCCCCGTGATTCGTCCTTCACGTGCTTATGCGTGCTGACACTGTGCATGCTGCCACTAACCACATTTGCATGCTGACACTGTGCATGTCACCCTAACCATATTATTCATTGTGTTTGTTTTTCAAGCATGATATTACTCACGATTCAATCGCGTTCCCTTTGCAGAAAATGTAAAGCGCCTAGGAAGAGATTGAGTTCTCTGAGGGCGCTTTAGCAAGTGCATTATCCCCCTGTGACATGTCCTTCACGTGCTTATGCATGCTGACACTGTGCATGCTGCCACAAACCACATTTGCATGCTAACCCTGTGCATGTCACCCCTAACCATGTTATTCATTTTGTTTGTTTATCAAGCATGATTTTACTTACCATTCAATTGCATTTCCCTTTGCAGCAAATGTAAAGCGCCTAGAAAGAGATTAAGTTCTCTGAGGGCACTTTATCAAGTACATTATTATTATTATTATTAATATTATGTGCTTATGCATGCTGACACTGTTGCATAATGCCACTAACCCCACTTGCATGCTGACCCTGTGCATGTAACCCCCTAACCATGTTATTTTTGTTGTTAATTGAGCATGCTTCAACTAACCATTCGATCGTGCTTTCTTTGCAGCAAGTGTAAAGTGCCTAGAAATAGATTGAGCTCTCTGAGGGCGCTATATTAAATGTATTATTAATATTATTATTTTGGTAATCGTATGGCCTTCAACTCACATGCACCGAAAGTTCGGGAGTTCCTTCTAATGTCCACATTTTCCTTTGCATAATTCAAGTCTCAGCAAAAGACTCAGGGGAGCTATTCAGTTCAGCTTGATCAGCTACCCAGCTGTCTGTTTCCCGCTTCTAGTGTGCTTTCGCTTCCAGTGTGCTTTCGCTTTCAATGCTCGTTCGCTTCGCGTTCGCTTTCAATGCTGCCTCGAAACGCGAAATGTTCTTTACCAGTAAACGCAGAGCACGCAACCCGGCTAATCCTAGCAGATGCTTGTCCAAAACTCGTCGAGCTGCGTGCGCAGCGAAGTGCGACGCAGCGAGTCCGCGACGCCGCCTAGATGGACGCGGGTAAGCCGACGGTAGCAGACTAAGAATGGCGAAGAATGGCACTGCTATGAAAACCTCACCGAATCAGAGCGAGCCATTTCCTTAGCGCTGAATAGTCTACTCCACAGCAACAGACGACGAAAGCAACGGCCACAGGGTACAGCGTACAGGGTGCAGGGTACTTCGAAAAAACCCATACTGCAGCTTATTGGTTCGCCTCTTGAGCTCGGCTTTAATGCTGCCAAAAATGGACGGATTGCGATGTAACCGGCTCGCAGAGTATTTCACCTCGCGAGCCGCCGGTAATTTTAAGCACTGTCGCACTCTAACCGCTCCGGCATGCGCGCGTTCAGAAGAGAAAGGGGCCACTATCGGCTGACAAAGCTGCTTGCTTGCTAACACAATCGATTCGTAGCCTCAGATAGCGTAACGAAACCGATAGCATAACATAGCGGTAGCCTCGGATTCAGCCGAAATAATAGCTAGGTCGGCTGGTTTGGCAGCGGTCAGTTCGAGCGCCCTCTGACGACAGGTGCGTACTAGTAAAGTCGACAGGCTGATGTCCTCTTCCTTCTTTCAACGAGGCGGCTGTCGCATGCCACCCACTGCGTCGCTGCTTCGTTCAAGGTCAAAGTTCAGTCCCGCAAAGGTTCCGCTTCTTTGAAGGGGCGAGCGCTTGACGAATTCCTCGCTGCGGCGCGATAGCCCCTCCCCTCGCGCGAGTTGGCGACCCCCTCTCTGCTCTTTCCGCCGCGTTAGTACAGCGACCGATCGCTTTCTCGCCAAATCTCGCAGGTACAACGGGCACGCAGCCGGCACGGCCTCGGCTGAGCAGACCGCCGGCGCCGCCGTCGACGACGAAGCTGCCGCCGCCGCCGACGACGACGACGACGAACGGCCGAATTCTCCAGCGCAAATTCCCCAGACGCCGGCGGTCTACCGGTAAGGCGGGCGCTAGAACCGCTAGCGCCACACAGCGGGCGCTAAGCTGGCGCTCGGTTCCAGGCAGTCGGCCAGAGCAGCGATGGCGGCGGCGGCGGCGGCGGAGGAGGAGGAGGAGGAGGAGGCGGCTGCGAGCGCGAAAAGCCTCCCGCGCGACGCTGCCGCTCCTCCGGCGGAGAAGCGGCAGCGTCGCGGCGTCGCGAGAGGACGCGTTGCCACCGCTTCCTGCCGGCTAGCCGCGCTGGGCGACGCTGGCGGCTCCCAGCGGGCGCGCGCTCTCTGCCATCTTTAAGAGACGCCGAGGACGAGGAGGAGAAGCCGAAGTGGGACGTTTTTCGCATGAGCGAGGACGACCAGTACCACGCGTCGGCCGACCAATTCTGGACTGCGTTCAGGCAGGTCTTCCGAGTGCTCACCCTTGTCTTCACGTTCCTGCTGATGCTGTCCTCGGCCGTGGGCAGCAAGCTGACTCTGCTAGTCATTGCCACAAACATGGCGTCGATGGCGAACGACGGCAAGAACCTGACGTGCGAGTGCGATTGCACCGCTTGCACTCTCAAGGTTAACGTGGTCAACCGAACCGCTGGCAGCAGCGGCGGCAGCAGCGTGATGCAGACCCGAAGAGAGAACGGCGTCAACTGTGGCAGCAAAAAGGCGGACCCCTTCACGCTATCCGACAGGGTGACATTGCTATGGGCGTGGGCTCTAGTATTCTCCATCGTCGCGCCATACGTGTTCACCTTTCTAAAGAGCCTGTGGCACATAATTGGCTGCCAGAAGCCGAGATGGTACGGCTGGTCATTTCTATTCGGCGTAAGTATCACATTACTCACTCTTACATTTCTCGTAGAATCACTTCACTCATATAGCAAGTGATAGCCTAAGAATAGTGAGCGCTCCGCTGCAATTTGCAAGCAGGATGGAGATCTCGGGCAGTGACCCAGGGACGGAGAGCAAGCCCTGGCCTGGCCCAGTCCGGCTCCTCCTGGAACCGGGTGGAATTTGCATGCTGACCCTGTCATTTCACTTCTAACCATGTTATTCTTGTGGTTCATTGAGCACGCTACCACTAAGCATTCGATCGTGCTTCGTTTACAGCAAATGTAAAGTGCCTAGAAAGAGATTGAATTATCTGAGCGCTCTATAACAAATGTATTATTATTATTGGGATATCGGGAGGATGGCGCGTCCCTTATCTTATAGATGTGTGACTATTGGCAGCGTGTCGCTCACCACACCCCTGACCGCACTGCTATGATTGGTAGCCTGTCGCTCATGACGTCCTCCTGGCCGCCGTGTCGTGATTGGCAGGCAGCCTCAGGCCAAGTCGGTTGTAGGACGTGTCGTTGGACAACTCATTCGCTCCAGCCATAAAAAATGTAAAACCTAGGCCTCAAGAATTTAGGAAGTTTTTTGCCATCTCATCTTTCTGCCATTTTTATCCCCGAACTTGAACGAGGGAGGGCATATCAGCTAAACGATTGTGGTCAGTTAATCGTATCGATATCAATAATCGATAGCGATTTTGGATTAGGGATTGCCGTCGTTTGCCGAAGCGGCTCTGCTTCAAATTCATCAATTACCGTCTGAGCAGCGCCACTCGGGGTGTGGCACCTGTGCCATTAATCCTAGATCTCCGAGCAGCAGCATTTGAACACTATTGCCACAGAGATCCTACAGGAGCCCAAGTCCTCTAGACACGTCAAGATATCACCGGGACAATGCTAAACTAATGCGGGCCCATCCTCAGCGAGAGTTGTCACAGTGCGGATGTGAATGGCTGCCGGTCGTAGCCCGGGGAGCTCTTGCAGTACGAGGATACAAATCGTAATTATTAAAGTAAATTTGCATAGTGCCCTAAGAGAGCACAATATCTTTGTGGCCACTTTAAAATTTCCACTTTGGAAGAGAGTCAATTAGTAAAAACTAGTGCTCGAGTGTGTTACAACAATATTAACGACGATAATAATGATAATAATATGTCAGCGACTGGGAGACTTTCTAGATCGTATCTGCAGTATTTTTACGATGGCAGTAACAGGTCTACACACTTCACGATGAGAAATATTGGGATCGGATTTAGAGGACGTACTGTAGTTCAGGCCAGCGAGAACATTTAGCGCTTAAGCTCTATCGCTGAGGGCGTGAAGGAGGCAGAGGAGCGAGAGAAGAGGAGGTCTTCGTCGGCGGCCTGCATTCAGGCGGCCGGGGTAATGGAGAGATGGGGAGGGGTGCGATGAAATGCCCCGAATCGAGCGGTCGATCTTCGCCTGCGGAGACTTGGGAAAAAAATGGGGCGCCCCACCGCCCTTAGGATTACTGGGCAATAAGCCGCGGTGGCACACAAGGTAGGGCGGTTGCTTTTCACGACCTTGGTCGCGAAGTCGTGGGCTCAAATTCTGTGGTAAGCGATCCGTTGTTGCTGCTGCAAACGCTGGTGATAGCCGTAAAGGCTCTTCTGTCGCTATACAAATGAGGTAGTTAAATCGGCTAGTATTTTTTATTCTCTCTTGGGGTTAGTTATTACGGGTTAAGAGAAGACGATCTATCGTGGGCTTTGAAACCGCTCGGGTCCTAATCTTCTCAGGAATGCACACTCAGGTAGAGTCTCTTTGGTCGATCTTCCAGCAGCTTTTGATGCTATCGTACGACAAGTCCTTGTCGAGTGCCTCCTATCTTTCTTGGGCATCACGGGTGCATGCAATACAATGGTTTAGGTTCAATCTCAGTGGAAGACTCGCAGACGACATTCGGCTGTACCTTTGCTTTGACCTATCCCAACCCTCCAGCACGTCGAATTCAATCAACTCCCTCGCTGCATGTATTAATGATATCCGCATATGGATGGCAGCAAACTCTCTTAAACTGAATGATGATAAAGCTAACTTACTAGTCATGGGCAAACCAAGTGTGATTCAGAAATTTTAAAGGTTAACACTCAAATTTGGCTCTGCCAGCATATCTCCTGTTGAATCTGCACGAAATCTAGGTGTCCTGTTCCAAAGTGACCTTTCGTAAGACGACCACATCAGCTCCGAAGTCAAGTCCGCCTACTTTCAGCTACATAGCATTGCTAAAATTCGGGCTTGCTTACACAGGGATGTTGCATCTAAATTGGTTAATGCATTTGTGACATCCCGTCTCGACTTTTGTAACTCACTGCTGGCTGGTTTACCGGCCTGTGCCATCAGACATTTACAGTTGGTGCAAAAAAGTTCAGCTAGGCTTGTCTGTCACGAGCGTCGCAGTTGCTACACCACACCAATTCTCGCCGACCTGCACTGGCTCCCAGTAAAGCAATGCATCAACTTCAAGGCTCCATCATTCCCTTTTAGGTCACTTCAGTCTTAGGCTCCAGCCTAGCCATCAGATCTACTCCCCCACCAGGCCAAGCATCGTACCACCCGCTTTTCGGAATCAAATCATCTGAATCAAATCGCTGGGGGAGTGAAACAACCTGTAAGTCAGACTAAGTAACTTAAAATCACTACATATTCATAATCAGGAGCCGGTAAAGCTCACAGAGGGAGAGTGACGTGGCAGGCTACGCCTGATCAGACCATCTGAGTCTTGCACCAGTTACAGAAAATCAAATTTGCAAACAGGAGTCCTGAACGAAAGGAATTTCAGTCGTCTAAAATTCATTATTGATCTTGCATGAGGTACTTTGGCTTTCGAACGTTTATCGAAGTAGCTCTTGATTGTGCCCATATTCTTTAGCTGCTAGTTTCGCAGAATTCACGGTGGAGCAAATGTTCACATCCAACTCATAGCGCTATTTTAGCACAGCAAACGATATACCGACGTACGCTACTTCATGTAGTGCGAAAGCTAGGCATTTATCACTAAAAATATCAGAAATCAACATAAATAGTGACTGCGTTGTACAAGACTCGTCAATAAATCACGACCACTTTCTGTCGCATTTTAAAAAGAAATATTATCGGATTTAACAGCCTCCATTGTGTATCGGCAAAAAAGGAACTTTATCGCGTGGGACTATAAATTGCAGTTAGCAATAAAGGGATCGCCCACTGTAAGATTCTAATCCACGACCTCGGTCACGAAGAGCGAATACCTTACCTTCTGGGCTACGACGGGCTTTCAGTGCTAGCGGCGCCAGCTGCACATGGAAAGTAAGCAGCGGCTGCCGTTGCAGATATCTCAAATTCGAAGCCATCCAAGCAGCAAATCCCTCAAACGATTGAGACTAATTTTGCGATTCCCGATTGTCCTTTGCCTCTAATGCAGTAGACTTTACTCTTAAGAGATAATCATTCTCTCAAAGCCTACCCGGTTTCGATCGCTAAGTGGATCAAGTACGATGTCGGACGATTACTGTCGCTTTTCACTTATTAAGCCTAAGCGTGGCACTCGATATTTCTCTTCTATTTTCGATACCGTGCGCGGCAGCAATTTTCAATGCGCCTGAATGGAGATTGAGCTTATCGAGGCGTTATAAAATCATCGACCTATCGTGGCGACGATTGCTAAAATTAATGCAAGCCGACCTCGTTTCTGTTATATGGCGAGTGCAATAAGTACATTTCCTGAGCTTCCACAGTCTGTAACTTAACCAAGATATTATGGTTAAGTAGTGCATGCGATGGGGGCATGCTTTCAGTGTGAGCACATTTAATTTTCATCATTTTTGCTATGAAATTGGTAGCCACTGCCCTTTGTGAATAATATTGAAAGAAAATCCGAGTAACGTATCGTAATCAGTTGAATAGTCGTGGATATGAGTAGGAAACAAATAGAGGCGAACGACAGCAAAATTTTCGAGAACGAATGGAGGACAGCTAGCTGACAGCACCAAGCCAAGTAAGCAGCAAAAACATAGCTGGCTACCTAAAAGTTACGCCTTGCCCCGCATATGACGTGATCAAACAGCGAAGGCGATAGCTGGCTACCCCCTTAATGCTACCCCTTAATGCTACCCCCTTCCCACAGATGTGAAGCGTCGCTCTCTGCTCAGCTTCAGCCAATGCCAAGGTCGCTTGTTCGGTTGCTTGATTGTTATCCACGGCTTGCGATACCAGTTTGTTTTACCAGTTTGTTTTTATAGAATTTCGTTAGCGAGGGCTGTGGCACACTGCATATATAACTGCACGTCGAATTGCACGCTTTGCAGATCCTGACTGTAGAGCTGCTGCACACAGCCGGTGTCGTGATGCTGACAGTCCATGTGCTGCCGAATTTGGATCTTCTTCGAGGAACGGCCGTCATGCTCGGCGTTGGCATCGTGCCAGCAGCTTTGAAGATGTTCTCGCACGGCTCCGCCTATGAGCACATGGCGTGGGCCAGAGTCGGCGTGGACGTCGCCGCCTTTCTTCTTCAACTGTCACTTCCTATTGCATTCGTCACCTTAAAGGAATTCAACTGGCACTCTGGAGGCCCAGAGCTACCCAACTTGTCCGTCTGGAATCATGCCGCGTTCTATGCTTCGGTCTTGCTCATATCAATTCGATGGTGGCCCAACTATATCAACCGATTCACGACGTGCTGTGCTCCTATTCGCGAATTCGCCAACGGGCTCAACACGACCCACTTCAACCAGCGACGCGACACGGGTGAGCGCAGAGTGTCGTACAAGAAGAAAGTGGCGCGAACCAACCACCTGCTCCATCTGATTGTTTCGCTGTGGAAAGCCGTGCTGACCACCGTCGGTGTGGTAGGATCTGTCCTCTTGAAGACCGCGACAGTCAGACACGAGTATCAAGACTTCTTTTTCAGCGCTAGGAGCTTGGTGACTCACTGTGAGCTGACCTGTGAAGATTGTGAAGACGAATTTCAGACGAAAGCACTTCCCATCGACTATAGTCCTTTCGTTGCCTTCGCCGTACAGGTTGGATGCGGCATAGTGTGCTACTTCGTGGGTTTGCACGCATGCAAGGTCAACCTGCAAAAGTCGGGCTTCGCAACACCACTCGCCCTAACGACGCCTGCAGCCATCCTAGTCATGCTCCTTTGGGCCAACACAGCCGACGACGCGTCGAGCTTCACAGCGGTAAGTTTCTGGCAGTAACTAGTTGGTTCCGGGATCCGGGAATTTGGGCGTGACTGTCACACTGAGTCACTTCAAGACAAAATGGTGCGAAACGTCGACGAATATACTCTATACTTCTGCAGCGAATCTCAGAACGTTCGTAGTGGGCATTCGCCATCCTCCACTATTGCGAAACTTAAAAAGCTTTGCTATGCAACTTACCTAGACCCGCAACACCTGCTGTACGTCTGAGATGCATAGATTTGCTATTGCCTTGCATACCTAGCACATCTAGCACATGTCCTTCGCCTCGGGTCCCGTCCTTGCATCATTCTAAGAGACTTTCTTTGGGCCAATTAATAGGAATTCGACATGAGAAAATGAGAGAAAGCAAACAACGTTCGCAAAAATACCTTTTGGTCGTTTCTATCAATGATACTTGAAATCAAGTAGCGGCAGAAAAACTAATTTCATATATAAACCTAGAAAATAAAGTGTGAGCCAAGTCTTGTCAGTTCACTGCCGAATCAGCAATTTTTACGAGTGTTCAAAGACAGTCTCGTAAATGCTGACTTTAATAGAGTCTATCTCAGCTAGTTTTGCTTGACCTTGACCTATCCGAAAAAAGCGCCTAGAAAGAGATTGAGTTCTCTGGGGGCGCTTCATCAAGTGCATTATTGTTATTATCTCGTACTGCTCGTGAGCAGTGATCTCAATTGTAAGCAGTCAGTCGATGAGCCTTTGAAGTAGGGGTTTCCGAGGAAATCTGTAAACAACTCCATCCAGCCGATGGTAATCGCCAAGCCATCAAATCTAGACCTTCATTTGCAGGCAGTGTGCACACAGCTGCAGCTGTGTGTCAATCCTGCATTGCTGATGCCTACTAGCATGAAAAACTCTCACGACTACCATGCTGTTTAAGTTTCTTAAATTCGCACTTAAAAGGCAGCAAACTTTCTGAAATTGAATGGTAACTATACTTGATATTTGTGGGAAAAGTATCTAGCTATAAATAAATAAAAAAATCCTAGCTGATTAAACAGCCTCTTTTTTATAGCGACAGAAGAGCCTTTTACGGTTATCGCCACCGCTTGCAGTGGCGATAAAGGATCGCTCACCGCAGGAATCGAACCCACGGCCTCGGGACCGAGGTCGCGAAAGCAACCACCTTACCTAGTGTGCCATCACGGCGCACCAGCTATGCTCGGATACTGGAAACCTGGCCCTCTAAATGAGCTCGGCCATCATGTCTCGTCTAGCACATGCACGAAATCTGGTTGTCCTGTTCGAAAGTGAACTTACACTAGACGACCGCATCCCCTTAGCCCAGGTGCTCTAGCACGTAAAGCCACGGGTCAGCAAGACCTGTGGCTTTATGCGCGTATGTGTGCTGAAATGATGCATGTCATCACCAATCAATTGACATGATCAATTTATAGCATATAGGAGGTACATGGAGATATTTGGTTCACTTGGGGCCGCAGTGCAAATGTCTTATTAGATGAACAAAAAAGACACTCCTACGCTTGCACGCCGGAAGGCTTAACTGTTGCCGGCGATGGAGAGAGAGAGAGAGAGAGAGAGAGAGAGAGAGAGAGAGAGAGAGAGAGAGAGAGAGAGAGAGAGAGAGAGAGAGAGAGAGAGAGAGAGAGAGCTTTTATTAGGTTATGGGTGCGCGGCTTTCATGTCAGGTCAGAACCAGGCCGCAAACGCAGTGCTCACAACGGTACAACGGTCTCAGCCGATGCGCGACGAATACGACGGTGACATTGCTGGACATTGCAGCACGGCTAGCGACTAGTGGGTGCTGCGCCGACGGCACGTGACGTGCACCGACAGTGGCAGAAACGCGGCTGCGACGAAGGGCGCTCTTAACCTTACAATAGCAAGTCCGTGTCCCTAACGTAGACAAGTCTATCTGACAGCAGCGGATGGTGTCAGCAGCAGCATGGCATACGCCAACGGCTCTTTGGCCTGGAGCTCAAATCAGGTCTAATGTCAATGCCGCCGAGTGTCGAATCACAACCTGCTTGCCTATCTTATGGCGACGGCTTTCATACGGCCTTTTATACGGCCGTAGATCGCGCACCTCAGCCGTAGATCGCACAATCACGAATAATGATTATCAGCCATAATCTGGCTGGTTTAGCTTTCGACGCCATTTACCCTAAAGCACTCGGCTGATTATAAAATAAAATAGTTACTTAGTTAGCTAATGAAAAAATGTCCCCCATTTAAAACTTAAAAAGGTCCCTCTCTAAGTCGGGATGGCACACTAGGTAAGGCGGTTGCTCTTCACGACCTCTGTCCCGAGGTCGTGGGTTCGAATCCTGCCGTAGTCGACCCTAACCATGTTATTCATTCTGTTCGTTTATCAAGCATGATTTTACTCACCATTCAATTGCATTTACCTTTGCAGCAAATGTAAAGCGCCTAGAGAGAGATTGAGTTCTCTGAGGGCGCTTTATCAGGTGCATTATTATTATTATATTGTTATTATTATCCTTATTGCTTCCCTCTCTCTCTCTCTCTCTCTCTCTCTCTCTCTCTCTCTCTCTCTCTCTCTCTCTCTCTCTTTCTCTCTCTCTCTCTCTCTGAAAGCTGAAGGAGCGCACCTTATGCACATCGCTCAGTGACCCAGTAATTTTACATCGAGCTAGAATATTTAGAGATGGTCTTCACTAAAGAAACGCCTCACTGGATCCCTCCCACACGCCCTCAGGTCCTGTGTGGACAATAAATTAGCTGATTCATCCCTTCGCTTAAAGGCCGTTGGCGACAGAAACTTTTGCTCTGCAGATCCTGGGCTGTGGACTTTGTTTCCAAGATTCTTACGCAACGATATATCCTGCTGCCGACCACGGCACTTCCTTTCTAGCCATCCTGAGCTGCTACTTCATGCTACTCGCTACCTCAACTGCTCTCCTGACTCTGCTATGCTTCCCACTTTCTCTTTGTTGCGTGAGACGAAGTCTGTTGGCTACCGAATGCGTATCGAAAGCCGCTTAGGCTGTGAGTTCGCCATACAAACTCTTACATTCCCTGACCTGACCACATTTAAAAGGCACCTAAAAACACACCTATTTAGGACAGCATTTAGTGGGTCCCTGTGATTCGTCCTCGATGTGCTTATGCGTGCTGACACTGTGCATGCTGCCACTAACCACATTTGCATGCTGACCCTGTGCATGTCACCCCTAACCAAATTATTCATTTCGTTTGTTTTTCAAGCATGATTTTACTTACCATTCAATTGCATTTCACTTTACAGCAAATGTAAAGCGCCTAGAGAGAGAGATTAAGTTCTCTGAGGGCGCTTTATCAAGTGTATTATTATTATTATTATTGTGAGTAACACCCACATCGTCTGTGTGGCTTTGTGAATTTACAGACGGAGATAAAATAGGAGCAGAACATCTAATCCATTTGCTGTGCCCACATGCCAATTGAGCAACCGTAGAATTTTAATAGCCACTTGAAGATAGTTGACATGTCAGTACACAAGTATCGTGTTTTTGCAATCACCAATTTACAATCTGAATGGTATCATCACAGACAAGTCGACATAATCATGATGAAACGTCTATAGATGAGCTTCTGAAAGCCACTCAAAATTTAAAATGCACCCTTCATCACATAATTGGTGAGCCGTGATTGCTCACAAGGTAAGGTGGTTGCTTTTCACGACTTCGGTCCCGGGATCATGGGTTCGAATCCTGTAGTGGGCAATCCTTTATCGCCACTGCAAGCGGTGGTGATAATCGTAAAGGCTCTTCTGTCGCTACAAAATAGAGGCTGTAGAATCAGCTAGCCTATTTTTATATTTATTTAAGAGTATCGGCTTACAAAAAATGCTGCTGCGTCATTGCCAAAATACGATACTCATCGAGCGCGTAGCGAGGGTTGGCAACAGTTGAGTCAATCATAATACCAACATAAACAGAAAGCAACTCGCTCGCAGAGTAGTAGTAGTAGTAGTAGTAGTAGTAGTAGTGGTAGTAGTAGTGGTAGTAGTAGTGGTAGTAGTAGTGGTAGTAGTAGTGGTAGTAGTAGTGGTAGTAGTAGTGGTAGTAGTAGTGGTAGTAGTAGTGGTAGTAGTAGTGGTAGTAGTAGTGGTAGTAGTAGTGGTGTGGCGGTGGCGGTGGTGGCGGCGGCGGCGGCGGCGGTAGCAGCAGCAGCAGTAGCAGTAATAGCAGCAGTAGCAGCAGTAGCAGTAGTGGAGCTTGTCTAGCAATCCAGTGAAAACTACCTACAGCTTGAGGCGAAGTCCGGTGGGTGGCAGGAGTGGAAGCTGCCACCTCTGGCCTGGTATGTGGGAGCCGAGTCTGACATCCGGTCGGGCGGCCGCGAAAGCGAAGCTGCTGGCCCCTTGGTGCTTGGCCAGGCTGCACGACATCTTCGGGCTCATTCCCATTCCCATTCCATTTTCTGCTCTTGTGCAGAACCAGCAGTTCTAGCTTAACAAGCCGTACGTCGGATTCCCTGATGTCATTACATGGACATACATACATACATGCATACATAAATAGACATAGTTTCGTCCAGGAACGATCGTTACTACATCGATCCCCGTATAGCCCTTGACATCTTCTAGAACCATCTAGCCGATGTAGCTGTGAAGCTAAATCTAGGCTTTGATTGTATGCAGATGAAGCACAGCTATAGCCTAGTTCCTGTTGCACACTTCTTAGCACACTTCAAAGCCTGCTTCTCAGACACCCCAGCTATACTCTTAAAAAACTGTCGTCTATAAGTATAATCTACTTCCGACAACGTCGTGTTTGACATTTGCTTCAAATGTCATATATTGGAACACGGAGAAATGATGCTCACAAAAATGTCTGCCACAAATCAGCTAGCTAATTCAAATAGTATTTGCAGCTCGGTTGCTGTGAACAATATCCCTGGAGCTATATTGGGTTATTACTTTCTGCAATTTACTGAAGCTCAGCATAGCACTTATCTGATACAATTTTTTTAATTATACAATACGCAATAGTACTATCTTAAGATTCTTAGTCTTTCATACGCATGAATAGGATCTTTGATAATATGGCAGTAAAATCTAGCGTCTTCATCTCGGAATTTGTGAAGCCATGTCGCCGTTAGAGCGTGAGTGCCTTTTTCACATTTATTCACTATTTTTCTGTGCTTTTAAATGCAACCTCTTTGGAAAATATGAGCCTTAACAAGCTCGCTTCAATATTTCCGGTGTATAACAAGTGTGCTGCACGTCGTGCGTCTTCACCAGAAACGCTTTGTTTATCGAAGCACTTCATGCGTAGAGCAAAGTGCGTGGGCGTATGTGGTTCTCACCTTAGTCTTAAAGGTCTTAGGCGCAATTTCCTACAACGACTGACTTGACATACTGTTGTTTTCTTTCTTTCTAGCGCTTCCACATCCCTTGCATGGCGTACTGGAGACGCGCTTCCTGCGTTATTCAAGAGATGGCTGAGTCTACCTCAGTTCATCAATCATTTATTCCAGTGCTTAATGTGCTCGCCTCGACCAAGATCAATGTGAATGTATTTGTTAACTGTTGTCACGGGCTCGAGCCCCGTGATGCACATGAAGAGCCTAAATTAGAGATGAAGTTCTCATAGAACGCTGAGCAAATTATTTACATTGTCTATATGCTTATATACATAAAGTCATGGATTACTAACAAGTCTTTTATCAAATATAGCTAGGTATGATCCAACAATGACGTATTTCTCATGTTTCCTCTCTGTTCATGCTTGCGTGCACCAAACTGTTTAAATATTTTTGTCTTTCATTTTATGCAAATTGAACCTTTATCTTGTAGGACACGGGAATTATTCTGGACTTCGAAAACCTTAAAATATTTGATACGAATAATCATATGGCAGAAGCATTTCTCATGGGTGCAATCGCTTTGTGGTGGTTTTCACAAACAAGGATTGCGTCACATGTCTGGTTTCCAAGAGTTAGTCGTATATCTGCTTCACAAAGGTACGTGACTCGCTAGAAATGATTAAGTTCCTCACTGTATTATAAAATAGCTCAAAATGGGAGTAAGTAACTGAATGAACTTCTGCGGTAACATAAATTTATAATATTTTTGCGGTTCGTAATTCCACGAATCCAAAAGAGGAAACTTTCTTTTGAAACATATCTAGCCTTTGAGCATTAAACTCTCGAGATAAGGAAATATAAAAAAAAGCATAAGATATCAGTGGACTGCTGCAATCTTGATTGCTATTTAATGTTGGTCTGCAAGAAAGTAGGTTCACGCCGGTATACAGGTCCGCTGCGTGATGAGTAGATACGTGGCATTTAGACAGTACAGTTTTGGGAATGATAATTTTTATCGAATTCAACGCATACAACTAACTATACATGATTGGCCACGAGATAATTGGATACGAGACAAGTGCCGAGGCGGAGCCAGAACTTTTAGCTAGGAAAGCAAAACTAGTAAGATTTTTATTTGTGGGCAAGACCCGAAAGTAGTGAGAAATAATTGTGCACAATCACGGTGTTAATTCTAAACGCACTCGGCGGTTGCTCAGAGAGTGGAAGTGGGATTTAATTTTGTCCTCGATATTTGTGAGGAGATAGGAGCTGGGACGGCCCACGTCACTGCCCTTGCTCTGTGGGGAGAGAGAAAATGCCTCCCCTCCCGGCCCACGCCCACTAAATGTCCGCCACTGACTAAATGTTCGAGTAGGCGATATTGTATGGAAACTTACGTGAAATTTAGCAATCTGATATTTCTGTGCTCATTTACTACACGAACTGACATCTATCAAACACTTTTGTGTGTCTTTTATTCCGGATATTACGGGGTCTGTCGATGAGATTCTTTTTTCATTGCCGATTTAAAATAACAATAACAATAATTATAATAATGCATTTGATAAGGCGCCCTCAGAGAACTCAATCTCTTTCTAGGCGCTTTACATTTTCTACAAAGGAAGCACGATCTAATGGTTAGTCGAAGTATGCTCAATAAACAACAAGAATAACATGGTTAAGAGTGACTTGCACAGGGTCAGCATGCAAGTGTGGTTAGTGGCAGCGTGATACAGTGTCCGCACGCATAAGCACATAAAGGACGAATCACGCGGACCCACTAAATGCTGTCCTAAATAGATGCGTTTTTAGTTTCTTTAAAAACGTGTACAAGTCAGAAGATGTCGTGACGCAGGTTGGGGCGAGTTCCAGGCTTTGGGAGCAAACGAACTAAAAGCACGGTCTCCAAAGGATTTGAGGTTTATACTAGATATACTTAAACACTTTGTTTCCGAAAAAACGGGTGTTGCAATCCTTAACCTAGTGGGGAGCAAATCCTAAAGGTAGGCTGGAGCCAAAGAATGAAAGGACCTGAAAGGGAATGACAAAATCTTGAAGTCGATGCGTTGCTTGACTGGAAGCCAGTGCAGGTCGATGATAAGGGGTGTGATGTGGCAACTGCGCCGCTCACGACAGACAATCCTAGCTGCTGAGTTTTGCCCCTGCTGTAAGCGCCTGAATACACAGGCCGGTTTCCATAGCATCTTAAGAGAACTAAATGCCTCTCTTGGCAATTTTTTGGTACTAGAAATGGAGTAATTAAATTAGTTAATAATTAAATCTGCAGTTTAGGTACACATTACTTTATAAATAATATCCCCCACAGGTAGAAAAGTAGCAATGAGTAACACAGTAGATTTTAGCTTCATTTTAATTAATTTCATCCATTTTGGGAATGTCGTCGCGTTAGTCGGTAAATGTCGCTCTAATTCAATAGTCACAACTTGTGTACACTCGTCTCAAGGTTTAATAAATTAAAAAACTTAAAACTGACAAAAGTTGCATCCTAGCCTAAAAATCAGAACTGACTGTTTATCGACTGGTATACGGCAAGAGCTACTATTAGTCGCATCGGCCCTGACCCTGACTAAGGCCAAGTCATCTTCGAATGAGCTCCTATTTGTGTCTCAACTGCACAATTATATAATGCTTGAGCCCATATCGCTCATCTCGCGCTGCGTCTCATGTTGGGACATCCGGTCTGGAGATCCTCGTGGCAATTTAGCAGACCTTTTCCTAGCAGGCAGTTTTTCCAAAATTCTTTTATGCAAATGTTTTTAAGCAAATCCATTGCCGCCCAAGTCCAACCGAATCCATGTCGGACTCTCGATCCTTCTTTTCCAAGCTTTAATTTTCGTTCCTCGCACTGGTCTGCCTATCACTTTTTTTTTACCTCGTTTGTCTTTAAACTCTTTTAACTTTACCCTCTGACCTTTTTTCAAGCCCTACTACTGTTTTCCAGTCCCTCAAGAGCTTTTTAGTTTCTAACAACTAATTCCCTCTAACGGGAGTAGCTGCCAGTCGGCGAATCGAAGAATTGCACTTGTCAGTCAACGAATTACACACACAAAGCATGTGCAGCTATAATGAAGAACCTCATTCGCACAGAATCAAAGCCGAATTAATACATTGGCCATTAACTGGAGGGCGTACTAGAGGTACTTGAAACTGCTCTCTTGCAGTCATTCTCGAAAGATCGCTATACACTAGAATTAAAGATATTCAAACTGCCTACTATGACAGACATTTCGATTCAACGGTCTAGTCAAGCTACCTGCTGGGACAAATATTGCAATACTGCACTCATAGTCAAACTGCCGGCTGTGACAATTTAGTCCTTTACGTCTCGGTCAGCTGCCTACTGCGACAGATATTCAATTCCCCGCGTTCATTTGCAAATATTTAGGATTCCTTTGAGCGAACCACGGATAAATTATATTACAATATTGTTCACTTTGAAATCCAAATATTTTCGGTTGGTGGATGTATAATGTAATGTATCTCCGTCTGTAACTCCACAAAGTCATAAAGACCACGCGGGTATTACGCAGGAGAGTTTTGTATAGCTCTCACAGCCTAAGCGGCTTTCGGTACGCATTCGGTAGCCAACAGACTTATGTATAACGTGTAGGCATGTATATATGCAATATGCAATTCTTACATGTGGTTATGTATCGACGTATGTAGATGGATGTGTTAGTGTTAATAATAATAATAATAATAATAATGATACGTTTGATATTTCGCTCTCAGAGAACTACAAACAACAACATGAATAACATGGTCATGAGTGACATGCATAGGGTTAGCATGAAAATATGGTTAGTGGCACATGCACAGTGTCAGCACACGTAAGCACATAAAGGACAAATCACAGGGACCCACTAAATGTTGCACCTGTTTTGGGCGAGCTCGCTTGCATGGCCGCCTGCAGCGGTCAGCGATCGGTCGTCGCTTGCGGTGAACTGCACCATACCACTCGCGTTTTTATCAGATTATTGGTTAGTCCCTTGTTTTCCTGTCTCCGTACTGTAGGCCTTAAAGTGGCTTTCCTCGCGCCAATGCCCCTTTAAAATAGTGTGCTGTGCGGTTGTATACCTGAGAAACTCTGCTCACGCCTCATGTCCCCTTCGTCCCTTTCGTTTCATCTCACTTCGTTAAGAAGCACTTATCAGGCATCGTGTTAAGTTCAGTGATGTCTTTTATTGCTTGCATTCAATTGGCCAATATTTTCTTCTTCCGTTTCCAAAACTTCCGCAGGACCGTCAGTTAGCGACTGTCACAGTTGAGCTGAGCATCTTGTCCTTAGGGTAGCGGACGCGGGGAGCGGATAGTAAGACTTCTAAGTGACTAGATACTACTAAGAAACACTAAGCGGCGGACGCTGCACCTTTTTTTCCTTGCGAACCATTGAATAGAAAAGTGGTTCGAATGAATGAACTAGTCAATTGGCCAGCCACTAAAGATTTGAGTGCGTTGCAGCCAAGTCTTTGGAATGTACTTACCACTAACTCACCGGTCAGCAAGCCGGCTTTAAATGCACCGAATGCACGCACGAACGCATGCAAGCATTCGTATCTGTGCACGCGTCTGCTTGCGTATACGCTTATGTAATACGCATTCTCAGTTCCAGTTTCGGACAAACGCTCGGCTAACCGCAGCAGTTAGGATTCATTCTCAAAGAGGCTGCTCGCGAAGCCAGATCTATTTTATTATCGATATATATATATATATACATATATATATATATATACATCGATATATATATATATATATATTATCGATTATATTATCGATTATCGCGAAGCCAGATTGATTATAAATGCTTAAGCTTAAGCTGCCTCGCTTCGCGCGCTTCAGGCTTTTTCTCCACCCAATGTTCGACACTGAGATCATCGAACAAGCCATGCTGTACAACAGGAAGAACGACGTCGACATGGAAAGAACCGGCGCGGTAAGAATGAGGTTCAAGGCTTAGCTTGCACTTTGATCTAATGAAATGCAACTCCGTCTGCAACTGCACAAAGCGAAAAAGACTAAGTGGGTGCTAAGCGCGAGAGTTCTCTTTAGTACAGCCAAAGCCTGGGTGGCTTTCGGCACGCATACGGTAGCCAACTGGCTTCATCTCACGAAGCAAAGAGAAAGTTGGCAACCATAGCTGAGTCAGGAAGGCAGTTGAAGTAGGGAGTAGCATGAATGTATCTGCTCAGGACCTCTGGAAAAGGATCTGCTCTATTCGGCAGCAGTAAAGTAGTTGTCGTTTCGTAAAAGCCCTGGAAGTGACATCCACAGTCTAGGTAGGACCTGCACAGAAAAAGCTTCTGCTGCCAAAGGTTTTTATTGGGAGGAAAGGAACAGCTGATTTATTGTCCCTGGAGGGCCTGAGGGAATGAGAAGGCTGATACTGGTACTGCAGTTCAGTTAAGTATGAAGGAGCCAAGCTATGGCGGGCCTTACATTGTGTTTCAGCGTATGGACCTGGCTTTGTATCCATTGATCAAACGAAAGCCATCGCAGCTCTTTCAGAAAAATACACATGGCTGAACATGTGGGGTTTGTAAACTGGCCTGGCAGCCATATTAATCGCCAGCTGCAGTGACCGAATGGCTTATTTCGGTAGCCCAGCCAAAATAGAATTTGCAATGATCAAGCCTAGACAGAGCCGTGTTTTTTCCACACCTCAGTCGTAACGAAGACTCAGGACCTTCGCAGGATCCGTATAAAACCTCCAGCAGCGAAAAGGTTCGTGTTTCCGACCTCCTGCTAGTCTGACCTACTCACCGAGCTGCTGCATAACGTGCATTCATTTCCCGCTCGCTTTTTGAGGAATAATGAGAGCCGCCATCAAGCCGCCGCCGCCGGCCACGTCGAGGGCGGCTCTTTCAGCTCGTTCGCGCCGCTCGCGTCTTGCTTTCAGGAAATGCGCCAGGACAGGGAGCAGCGAGCGAGCGAGTTCTCCACCCGCGTGTCCTTCGCCAGTGGCGAGCTGGAGCAGACGGACGGCTCAACATCTCGCGACCCCAACGTCGACTTCATTTACCTGTGCGCCACCATGTGGCACGAGAGCGAGGACGAGATGAAGCAGATCCTCAAATCCATCTACAGGTGAGCGCCGTGCGCGCGAGCGCCTGCGGGCGAGCTCGCGTGCCGCCGTACCGGTGGCGAGGTCGTGCACGTCGGCAAACACCGATAGGTCGTCGCGGACGATTCGAGCTGGCGAGTGCGAGCGAGCGCTCACGAACGCACGCTCCAATCGATCGATCGATCGATCGATCGATTCGACTTTGTGCTGAGCGTCGTTGAATCGTGAGTGAAAGCGGCGAGCCTCCTTCGACGCGGCTTCGACGCGACGTCGACTTCTTGCAGGTTAGACAGAGACCAGAACTGGAGGAAAAATGCTCAAGAATTCTTTGGCGTGTCCGATCCCGATTACTACGAGTTCGAAGGTTAGTGTTCGAAGGTTATGAGTCACCGAGAATCGGCGAGATCGGCGTCTCTGAGATTCACTCTGCCGCTGTGTCTGTCTGCCCAGACACGAACGATCTGTACAAGGCAAACGCATCGCATCTTTTCATTCTAGCTGGTTTGGTTCCAGCGGTTACGGTGCTCGCCCAGACCGAGGTCTGGCTGAGGTCGTGGGCTCGAGCCCCGAGGCAAATGTGAAGCGCCTGAATAGAGATCAAGTTCTATTGGGGCGCTATACAAACGAATTGTATTTTTTGCGTTTAGCTCGATCGGTAATTTAGAATTAGTTGATTTTATTAAGAGAAAGTGATCTGAATATCTGTGGAGATAAAATTCGTTACTAAGACAGCTAAGCTTTCGGTCGGTCGTTATGCGATGCCGTAATTTTCGCAACCGTTACCACAAAATAGAGCAAAGAGCCCAAGAAACCAAGTGTGTCTCAAGTGTGAGGATCGCTTGACGTTATAACAACGAGTAAGATCTAGCGAAGGGTTTAGTTGAGTTGGCTCGCCTCCGGAATGAAGTCACTCTGTTCAATGTTACATGCGTTTCGGCAGAAGATTGTTTGCAGTCTTCAATCTTTGACAGAGCTGCTATAAACTCTTTTAACGGCACGTTTATCGAAAGCCATCTTTAAATTTGGCCAGATCAATTAAAACTGACCAACTTGATTTGTAAAGTAAGAGTACAAGTAAATGCTAGCGGTTAACAGGCTCAATTATATAGTGGAAGAGGAGCGTTAGCGGCTATCCACACGCTTGCAGTGGACAATGCAAAATTGCCTGCTTCACGACTCGAACCCACGATCTGGTTCGGGAAGAGCAAGTGACTTACCCCTGGGCTACTAGAAACATCAGTTTCTTCTAACTTGAGCGTTTCCCAGTCATTCACAATGCACTATATAGGCAACCTTCAAATTGCCATACCTCTATATATGTCGTGATTAGGACGGATCTAGCTGGGCTGGTTTGGGTAAGTGGTTAAGGTGCTCACCTTGACCAAGGTCAAGTATTCGATGACTGAGGTCTTGGGCTCGAGCCCCTTGGCATATGTCAAGCGCCTAAATAGAGATTAAATTCTCGCCCTATACAAATTAATTTTATAATATAGAATTAATTTTAAGTTGGTCTATGAAAATATAAACAAGTTATAAATGCAATCCCAAGTTTTGATGGATGAAGAATGACCGGAACAGGGTAAACAAATTATTTTTTAAAGCATTTTAACAACAGAAGTAGTGCCATCGAGTTCAATCATTTGAGTTTCTGTGAATATAATGCCGATAGAGCGGTGTTTTTTGCCAACTTTGTAAATGCAAGCAACTCAGTTCTAAGCGGACGCCAGGCCGCCATTTGAAACAATGAAACAGGTTAAAATTTTGAAAATAATGTCACGCTCGAGGACAACTGTGCAGCTTGTAGTTAGAAAAAACTAAAAGCGTAAACACAAACCTGCAAAGCGGCGCTCCACCCTTTGGGGGCCCAGCTTCGATGAATGGCTATCCCTCTATTCATTCTTTATTTATTTGCCATACGGCCGACTTACCCGCGGTAGCTCTCTCTGAAGCAAATGTAAAGCGCCTAGAAAGAGATTAAGTTCTCTGAGGGCACTTTATCAAGTACATTATTATTATTATTATTAGCTGATGGGTCCATTATCGCCGCACCCACTGGATTATGGGACAGCTGATACCCGGCAGCCACCATTTGGTTATGTCGCGGGCCAAATGGAATCGTATACGCCATCATGGCATCACATTAGCGAGCAATTAACGACTTTAATTTGATTTTGGAGTAGTTGAATAGACACAAGCTATCTCAGTTAGAACCAACCAGTAAGACAAAATGGACAAACGGTCACCTCAGGGAATTTCGGTGGTATTTTTGGGCTCTACGCTGCACTACATTTATCTGATTGGTTATACACCTGACCACCAAGCAGAGAGAAGTAATCGGCCGAATTACCATCGAAATCGCAGCAGGTGTAGCTTTTCATGGCGCACTCACAAAGTTGGTTGACATGGCGATTAATTTTACCGCCGCTACCCAAAAGCTACCGGTAATGCTCTCGGTTATGGAGGAAGGAAAGTATTGTGTATACCCATAAAACCTACCGGTGACGAGAGTCTGGATGCTGGCCCAGTCACTGCGTGTGCGTGCAACGTTGCTAACGAGTCCCTCCCCGTGAGCACCTAACTCTGAACTTGCGAATACGACGATGAACCCTAAGGATTCGTGCTACATTTATGTGGCCGTGCGACGCGGCTAGTTCCGGTACCGAAGCAACGCATGCCTTGCTCCAAGAGAGCGACTTCGGTCAATAAATCTCGCTAGGGCTTTAACTTACCATTCAATCTCGAGACATCCCATCAAGGCTCGCGCATTAAATAGTGGTCAGTTTGTGTCATACAGTAATCTCGCTCCAAACATAACTACAAATCGTGCTGCTCATAAGCGCAGGCTAAGTCTCGGCTATTTCACATGCGTTTCTCCGCTCAAGGTCAGCTGCCAAGCTGTAGTGCGTAATCGCTAGTCAGCAGTCAAGCTTGTTGTTCCTAATCTTGGAGCATTTAATTGTGAAATGGGCTCAGTTGCTCAAAGTCAGACTCGATTTTATATTCAGCGCACATATTTTTCGACGACGCCTTTACGGAGCACTACGAGAACGGCACGAAATACAGCGCCAATTCGTACGTCAAAAAGCTCATCGAGGTTGTACCGGCGGCGGCCAGGTAGATGCGCGAAGTACCGCGCCATCAACTTCTCCGTGCCTTCCGCCTTATCATTTGCCGAGCTTTTAGGTTCGTAAAAGTGTCGTGAGAGGGAAAACTAAAACAAAACTTTCCCACCATAATTGAGATGGCCGCCCTTTTCAATGCAGCAAATAGGCACGGACGCG
This sequence comes from Cristatella mucedo, assembly GCA_009760855.2. Taxonomy (NCBI): domain Eukaryota; kingdom Metazoa; phylum Bryozoa; class Phylactolaemata; family Cristatellidae; genus Cristatella; species Cristatella mucedo. The sequence continues at coordinate 916,686 of WPIO01000099.1, read as the reverse complement.
CCGCCACGCTAAGACTAGCCAATGGCGCAGCGAGGGCGCTGAGTTGGTGATTGCCGAGATCTTAATGGCAGCACCACAATGACTGGACGCTGAACGTTCTAGCCGTAGTTTGCAGGGGCCAGCGATCGCGAGCCGCAGCGATTAGCGCCATCATTCAGCCCGCTTCGATCTGCTTTCCATTATTCTTATTATGTGTACTATTATTGATTATTATTTTCTATTAAACTTACTAATCGCTATTATTTTCCATTTTCCCATACTAGCGCCGTCCACAAGACGAATATCAAGATACTCGACCCGGTGCGAATACCCACGCCGTACGGTGGCAGACTCGAGTGGACACTTCCGGGAGGCAACCGGCTCATCGCTCATCTCAAGGACAAGACCAAGATACGACACAAGAAAAGATGGAGCCAGGTAGGCAGATGCTGCACTACTATTAGGCTGCATACTGCAGCTGCACTACATACTGCACACATACTACATATACGTATACATATGCATATATATATATATATATATATATATATACTACATATAAATATACATATACTGCTACATACTACATACATACTGCTTCGTGCAGCTGCACTACTATTAGGGCTCGCGGTCAAGAAGACGCCGCCCTCCGCGAGCTTAAGTGCAGCCAGGGTACCAGGCACCTGGACCATGGAGCCCGAAGATCTTGCTCGCCGGATGTTAGATTGATCGCTATTAAGTAGTAAGCGTTCAGAAAAATCTCCAAAACTCCAAAAAACCTTGATCCTCTGCTCTGCGTGTTGATGGTTAGTGGAGAACTGGTAAAGAAACTATGTGCGACAGCTGTCACGCGTGAATGTTGCCTTTGGTAATCTTAAGATTGAGCCAGTTGCTTGGATCATATACTTGAATTCGCTCAGACGATGTTTTGCCGCGAAGTCAGTTTGAACTCTGAACGTTCAAGCAGCCATACATTTTGAATACAATAAAAGTTACATTGAGTAAATGATAAAAAATAAAAGTGAGGGCACTCAATACAAACTTACATGCCGTTTTCCGACATCGTGAACTTTTATGCCATGCAAACATGTGTGTGAACTTATATACCATGCGAACATCAACGCTTACTCACTTTTTCAAGGATCGCCTTCTCGGCAATTTTGGCGAGCACCTGAGAGCTTATGAAAAGCCATATTCTCGCTCGGCGAATTTTTTATTTACCTGTAGATTGTGGCTACATTACTCAATATTTTCCAAAGATAACCGCCAAGGATGAGAACTCAGAGCCAAAGCTGAGTTCCAAAGCCGCATGGTAGCAGCACAACTTCTGGAAGCTGGGCTATACCGGCCGGGGCTGCTCCAGCAGCCTATCTAGTGTGACGTCAGTGGTCTACCCGGTCAGACGGGACGGTAGATAGTAGTGCTCCTCAGTCGGGCATCAGTGGATTAACCAATGTGAATACACCTCCCTTTCCGCACTGGTTTGGCACCGTGGTTAGGGCACTCGCCTCGAACCAAAGTCAAAGTGAAGACCGAGGTCGTGGGCTCGACCCCGTGACATTAGGGCGCTCTGCAAATGAATTATATTATCACATTCCATTTCTCCTCTCCGCTCAGAAGCCGCTGGTCATTCCAAATGCGCGCCGTTCACGGGCGTAGAACTGTGAGAAGGTGCGTTATAAACAGAAGAGCTGACTGAAAAAATAAGCATGAAAAAATACTTTTAGAGCTAACATGTTCATGCCGCATTGCCCGACTCGTCTGCCTACCTTCAGCCACGTGGCGTAGCAAAATCATTTAGACAGCTATACTATACCCATCTATTTGTGACATCCCGTCTAGACTGCGGAACTCGCTACGAGCAGGTCTACTCGTCTATGCAAACAGGCTGTTACAGTTGGTTCAAAACTTGGCAGCCTAACTTTTTTGTCATTAGAGTCGCAGTTGCCACACAACGTTGCTAAAACTCGGGCGCGCTTCTACATGGCTATCACATTTAAACTGATCCGTCTATTTGTGGCATCTCGTCTCTACTTCTGCAACTCACTGCTTGCTGGTCTACTGGCGTGTTCAATCAGTCGCGTAGAGTTGGTGCAAAACTGTGCTACACGGATTAACTGTCGTGAGCGTCGCTGTAACCGCATCACAACCCTTCTCGCCGACCTGCACTGGCTTCCAATCAAGCAGCGTATTGCATTTTTGTCCCTCGCGGTTAGGTCTCTTCATTCTCTGGCTCCAGTATACCTATCATAACCATTCCCCAACCGTGTTAGGTATCGTACCGCTGGCTCTTCTGTCGCTTAGCCATCCCTAGAACCAACATCAAATCCTCCTAAGACCACCCATTTAGTTCATATGCTCCGAAGGCAAGGAACTCACTCCCGACAGATGTCACGACATCTCCTGACTTGATGACATTTAAAGACAATATAAAACGCACATGTTCCCCACTGCATTCGTTGGGTCTCTTTGATTTGTCCCATGGATGGCTATGCATGGCGACACCGAGCGTGTTACCACTAACCATACGGGCATGCATCCTTTACAACGCATCCATGTGCTAGACAGGGATTAAGTTCCCTGAGGGTGTTGTAAACGTGTATTGTTATTGTTACTACAATTTTATCCTAGGTGATGTACATGTACTATTTTCTCGGCTATCAAATAATCGCGAGCGATTACACCAAGAACCAGAAGGAGGTCATGGCACAAAAGACCTACTTACTGGCCCTCGACGGCGACGTCGACTTCCAGCCGGCGGCCATCCAGCTGCTGGTCGACATGATGAAGCGAAACGAAGACGTCGGCGCAGCGTGCGGTCGCATCCATCCCGTCGGCTCGGGTATGAGATCGCCTCGAAGCCGCGAGAAGCCGCGAGAAACCCACGCCGCCCGTCTCTCTGCCGCCATCTTTTCGACCGCCAGGAAAACGCTTGGAAACGAAGTGTCCGCCGTTCGCCGTGCGCCACCCAGCGGCCGAGCTCTCGACCCCCGGGGAGCAGGAAAAAGCTCGGGGGGGGGGAGCTCTTTACGACGGCGACGCGACGGTGGCGACCGCGGCTTTTTGCCTCCGAAGCGAGACGAGGAACGAGCGAGCTGCGATGTCCGTCTTTCCGACGATCTGTCCGTCAGTCAGCTCCGCTCCCCGCCCTTAGGTTTGATTGTCTGGTACCAGAAGTTCGAGTACGCGGTGAGCCACTGGCTGCAGAAGGCCACGGAGCACATCCTCGGCTGCGTGCTCTGCAGTCCGGGCTGCTTCAGCCTGTTCCGTGGCTCAGCGCTCATGGACGACAACGTCATGCGACGCTACGCAACGCCCTCGACCGAGGCGGCGCACTACCTGCAGTTCGACCAAGGTACGGCCTACCGCCCGCCCGCCCGCCCGACCGTGCGGCCGCCGGCCGCTATTTTTGAGAAGCTCGTTAGGACGAGAGGACGTCTAGCGGCCACCGATCGGCGCCACCGCATTTTCGCTCCGAGTAATTATCCCGTCGTTAGTCCGGCGTGTGCTGCTCCGGAGCGCCGGGCCGCCAGCCCTTGAGGGGTGTAACGATAGTAGCGATTAGCACTGAGGCGATAGACCGAATCGTTTGGAGAATTGGAAATCTATCCAAAGACCTCTGGAAATCGCGACACGGTCATGGTCACACGTGTCGTGTCACGGTCAACGTTGTGGTTTTTTCTTTTCGCTCGAAAACTGCAGACTTGCTCCCTCGGACGCAAACCCAAATTTATTAGACTGCGAATCAGATAAGTCTGAGGGGTCTCCTCAGTAACCGGTTATTAACAGTTTGGCTGGTAAACTACAATGCATCCGTATAGCGTACTAGAAGTACTCATTCTTTATCCAGGCGCTTCACGTATGTACGCCCAATTGCTCGAGCCTCGATCGTCAAAGACGAGTACCTTGGGCCTTGGGCCAAACCAGGGCGGCAAGTCCCTCTGCAGTCTTCGTTGAAAATTGCCCGTGAGTTTCCAAATAGCCACCTCCTCTAACTAAAGCAAGTGTTGAGCCTCTCAAATAGTGCTCAGTTCAACTATCACCCTGTTCAACTAGCGCCCAACTATCAGCCAATCTTTCTTCCTTTTTTTCTGACACTTTCGAAAAGATTCGCTGCGAAAGAATGGTAGTCACGTTTCATCTTACATAGTGGTGTCACGTTTCATCACGGAGAAAAGTCACTTGAATAGTTGCACGGTGGTAATTTTTCCATTCTTTGGTTCGAGCTGGTTTGGTCCAGCGTTTAAAGCGCTCGTCACGACTAAGGTCAAGGTCGTGGTCTAGGCTTCTAGGTCGAGGGCTCGAGCCCCGAGGCATATGTGAAGCGCCTAAATAAAGATTAAGTTCTTTCAGAGTGCTATACAAATGAATTATATACATATCCTCTATATTTATGCCAGCCCTCTCAATAAAGAAATTCTGACATACGGGATCAGCTATCGCTCCAGTAGCTACTGATAATGTGAATGCTTGCCTTGTGGACATTCAATCTTGATATCTGTCAAATTTCTCGAACTCAGCGACTTAAAATGAAATTCTTCCTCATAGAACACCCCAAGCGTGCAGCTGGAGACTTTGCTATTCTAGTTAGTGATGCAGAAGTCAGACATGTACTTGGAATTTATATTTCCTCTTTGATAAGTGATTCAATAATTGAAGATTCCTGAAGAAAACTGGTTTCATAGATAGACATCGTGTTTGATCCATGTCCAAGACTAAGTACTGTCTACCGCAGTACCTTGCTAAAGAATTTACCAGATAATCTTAATAATACAACTGCATAGTGTCGTCAGAGGACTTAATTCCTTTCCATACACTTTAAATATTCTGTACAAGAAATGTGATGGTAATAATAATAATAATACACTTGATAAAGCGCCCTCAGAGAACTCAATCTCTTTCTAGGCGCTTTAAATTTCCTGCAAAGGGAAACGCGATTGAATCGTGGGTAATATCGTGCTCGATAAACAACACGAATAACATGGTTAGGGGTGACATGCACAGGGTCAGCATGCAAGTGTGATTAGTGGCAGCATGCACAGTGTCAGTACTCCTAAGCACACAAAGGAAGAATCTCAGGGAGCCACTAATTGTTGTCATAAATATGTGCGTTTTTAATTCTTTTAAATGTGGTCAAGTCAGGGAATTTCGTGACGGAGGTTGGGAGTGAGTTCCCCAAGCTTTGGGAGCATACGAACTAAAGGCACGGTCTCCAAAGAATTTGAGGTGTGTACGAGGTATAGGTAAACAATTAGATTCCGAAAGGCGAGCCGTACGATGCTTAGCCTGGTGTGGGGCAGTAGATCTGATAAGTAGGCTGGAGCCAAAGAATGAAGTGACCTAAATGTGAGCGACAAAACCTTGAATTCGATCCGTTGCTTGACTGGTAGCCAGTGTAGGTCTGCGAGAAGTGGTGTGATGTGGCAACTGTGACGCTCACGACAGACAAGCCTAGTAATGGGATCGAAACAATGATACAACAGAGTGTCATCTGTATAGAAGAGGAAGCATGGATATCACCCGGCGATCGCACCGTCAAGAGGGAGATCGCTGGTTCGGTGCAGGCTGGAATATTGCAATTTCATTTTGGCTATGCTGACGATAAAAGCCAGCTGGGCATGTCTGAGCATGTCTGTGGCTGCTGACTAGCAAAATATCTCACGCTTCAGTCATGTGCAGCTCCTTTGCGGAAGGAGCTGCAAAGGCGAGCTGGTTTGATCACCGGACACAGATATACATTATAATATATATTATAAGTTATATATTATAGGTATATACATCATTCGATCACCGGATACAGATCAAAAACTCGCACGGCCCCACGTTAGGCCCGCCACGTCGTCGGCTCCTTCTCATACCTAGCCGCACTACTGCCTTTGTTTCAGCCTCCTCGTTCCCTTGGGGCCTTTGATATTTTAGTTTTCTATTTTGACACTTAAAGACTTTTGGCTGCAGAAGCTTGTCTTGGGCTGTGTAACTCACTTTCACAATTCTTCCACAGTGACTTCTACCTCTCCAGCTGCAGAGTGTGGCTTTTCCAGTCATTCCGAACTTCTGCTTTCATGCTAATCATTTCTTGAAACGCCCTCCTGACAAAGCTACGCTCGACAGTTTCTCTTGATTTCGTGAGATGATGAAGTGTGTTGGCTACCGCATGCAAACACCGAAAGACACTTTAGGTTTTGGAGGAGGCAACAAAAAAACTTCCCGGAGGCTTTGTGGATGTAGAGACGGAGATGTGGAGCAACTCTTTTGACCGGAAAGCTTTACACGATCGCTTCTATCGCTGTGTTCGTTTTCGTGCACTTATATAATACTTATCACACATCGCATACTTGTCGTATCTTCGTTCACGATTCGCAATTCACTTTAGCTGATTGAAGGAAGGTTTCGCGGGAGGGAATCGCTTTTCTTTTTAGTCGCATTTCGCAACGACGCATAATTCAGCTACGCAACGAAACGTGGAACTTGGAATATTAGATAGAGCTTAGTCCGACGCTGATCAACGCATACGTCACATCCGTTGCTCGGACCGTGTTCTGATAAAGCTGGAGGCTGCAAATTTTGCATTTTTCGCCTAGATGTCTTCCGCCAGAAGTGCCTGGCTACAGCATTGTTAGCCGCTAGGTGGGAATAGATGGGATTACAAGTTTTCTCGGAATCCGTTCGTGAGTGAAAGAAAGCACGAAAGTTGCAGCATTCGCTTCGAAATGGCCTCGCGGCCGTACGGTTTCCGGTGCGGGCACGCCCTCGATGCTTCACTTTTACGTAATATTATTATCCACTTAACTATTCAGCACGATGATATTCCAGTTTTATTTGCAACGCTTGAGTCGCTTAAGTCAAGAATTGAAGCTATTCAAAGCTGCTAGGCATGCTACTTTGTTTGGTGTAGCAGAATGGTTCTAAACCTTACAAAAGGGCTGTCGTAGAGATGTCGCGTAAAAGTGAAATAATCAATAGCAAGAAAAAAACGAAGCCCAATTTATATCTGCAATTGTACAGCAAAAAACGCTTGCGTCAGAACAAATTTGCGTCCATGCACAAGCCAGGTCTAATTCTTGTGGCTCCATTTTGTTTCAATTTTACTCGCACGCTGTCTCCGGATTTCTCGTTCTACGGGCGCAGAATACCAGCCACCACCTGCAGCCTCCTTGTGGGCACTCGAATCAATTTCAATTCAGACCTCCCGTCGCGCCGCCAGCTCCTCTGGTCAATCGCTTCCTCTGACACCGACTTTGGCCTTTGACTCTGTCCTTTGACCTCTGACTCTGGTCGATTGCTTGCGCCTCTTGCTTACTTAAAAATTCAGCGAAACCGTGCCTTCAGTTACTATATGTTCCCATTGGAGCTTGGAGCTCGTTGCCGCCGACTGGCATCATCCGACGCCCATCCGACGCCCGACATCCGATTTAAAAACATTAAAAAAGAAGCTGGGAACCTACTCTGCTCTGCTCCGCTCCGCTCTCGCTCCGAGTCCGAGTAAATTGTGTGCTCACGCGTGGTTGTGCGAAATTAAACTGCGAACGACCGACGGCAGCGGTAGCGTGCTTTTTTTTAATAAAGCCCCGCGGAGAACATATCCTTTTCCTGTGTGCTTTGCCTATATGCGAATTATTAATTGAGTATTACTAACCGGGGCCCAAACTAACCAGCGGTCGTTAGCCCTTGGGTCTTTGCCCGGGAGGTTAGGTGCTCGCTCTTCGAAGTCGTGGGTTTGAGTCATGCAGTGAGTGCTCCTTTATGGTCCACGGCAAGCGGGAGCAATAGCCCTTCCGGCTCTTCTGTCGCTATACAAATTAGGCTGTTAGATCAGCTAAACTTTATTTTCGTGTGCTTTCGCTCGCTTGTCTTAGCATGATGGAGCCCTGCGGCACATGTGAAGCACCTAAACACAGATTAACTTCTCGTTGGGCGCTATAGAAATGAACTATATTATTAATTATGTGATAGCTATGTGCTTCTGCTTGCATGATAGTTATGTGCTTAGGCATGCCCGCCTAAGCTGGATACCTTGCTATTCGTTCGCCAATAGCTTCTCTTGCAGCGAGTTGTAAAGCGCCGGATTACGGAGATTACGCTTTCACAGGGCACTATAAAAAAGACTTATAATCCTTTTTTATCATCATAATTATTGTTGTTATTATTAAAATTGCTGCTTGGAGGACTTAAGCCGCCATTCATCTCTCTTTTGGGGGCCGCGCTCGCTCGGCCAGGCTCCGCCCTCGACCTCGATCTCGACCTCGATCGAGACCAGATTTCCCAGATCGTCGCATCGCGTTTTCGCCGTCCACCGAGGATGCGCGCGCACGCTCGCTCGGGGTCAGTCGAGGAAGCGCCGGAAGTGCCACTTCCGCTTCGCTGCAGGCGAGGACCGCTGGCTGTGCACGCTCTGCTGCTGCAGCGCGGCTACCGAGTCGAGTACAGCGCCGGAAGTGCCACACTCCATCGTTTCACCGCTTCGCTGCAGGCGAGGACCGCTGGCTGTGCACGCTCCTGCTGCAGCGCGGCTACCGAGTCGAGTACAACGCCGCCGCCGACGCGCTGACCAACGCGCCGGAGGGCTTCGGCGAGTTTTACAACCAGCGCCGCCGATGGGGTCCGTCCACGATGGCCAACATCCTCGACCTTCTGATGGACGCGAAGCGCGTCGTCAAGGTCAACAAGTGAGCAGCCGCGTGCCGAGTTCGCGGCGAGGGCTCCGACAGACCAGGAGGCGGCTCGCTCAGCCGCCGCATTCTGGACGCGTCGGCGAAATTTTACGATAGAGAGACGGCTGTGGCCAGCGAACGACGTGGCGCAGTTGAGCTCACCGCTAGAGCCCGCCGTTCGACTCCCGCTAGGTACATGTCGCTGCTGTACATCATATATCAGGCCGCCATGTTCTTCGCATCGCTGCTGGGTCCGGGCACCATCTTCTTGATGATCACCGGAGGGCTGGGTTTGGTGCTCCAGCAGGGCGACGATCTGCCGTTCGTCATCAACGCTGTGCCCATCAGCTTCTACATCATTATCAGCTATTTCACGAGCGACTCGTTCCAGGTAGCAACGAGCAGCAACGAGCGCCCTCTGTCGATAATAACAAGGATTTCTTTTTAGAATTTCGCCATTCGCCGCCTTCGCGGGATGAGCAGAGTTAGCCATTGGCTTCGGAAGCCGCGGTGAATTTTCTTCTTATTCTTACCATCAATTTATCGTTTAATATTATTAATTATTATTATTAAGTCGCGGACTAAATATTTCCTTTCGGCACCCGACCAAGATTTTTTCTTCGTACGCCGTGCTTCGAGTCAGTCGATCGAAGACGTTTGCCTCGCTCCCAAGATCTTCGGTTGGCGTGTACATTTGCCATTTTTTCTCTCGCTGACCTAAGATACGACTCCTGCTGGCTGCGCCCTACTTCAGCGAGTGGAGGCGAAGCTCGGAGGGGGGGAGGTGGTGGTTGGCAGGAGTGGCAGCTGCCACCTGTGGCCTGGTAGGTTGGAGTCGAGTCTGACATCCGGTCGGGCGGCCGGCGGCCGTGCTTTCGCCTCCGCCGCTGGCCTCTCGGTGCTTGGCCAGGCTGTATGACACCCGCAGGCGCTACGGGGGTGGACGCCCCCAGACGCCTCTATTTACAGGGTGCTCCGCCCCCCAGACCCCGCGCCATCCCCCCCCCGGCGCTCCTACCGTGGCTTCGCCTCTGCCTCAGAGATTGGCTTCGACGGCGATTTAATAAAAAATTTAATAAAATTAAAAATTAATATATACAAATATATTCATATAAAAATATAAAAAAAATAAAATTTAATAAAAAAATTCTCAGCTTGCATGCGCTCGCCGCTCACAGCGCGGCTGCGAAAGATAAGCCGAACCAATTAAGTCAAGTCAAGTCCAGAGCAAAGTCAGAGAAAAGCCGCTCGCCGCTGCTGAAAACTCGCGCAGTTGCTGGTGGCAACGTCGCCAGTTTGGATTTAGGTCTCGCGAAATGCCGGCTAAGAAAGCGCCGGTGCGTATTTATCGGCTTCGCTGCCGCCGTTTCGCACGTTGCAGCTGAAAGTCGCCTCGCTTCTGTCTGCCGTCTATGCCCTCGTCATGAGTCTCGTCATAGTTTCTATGGCAATCGAGATCAACAAGAACGTGTGCTCATCGTCGGCCATATTCTTTTTCGTCGTCAGCGGAACGTTTCTCCTATCCGCCGTATTGCATCCGCAGGTGCGAGCGCGCGCGCGAAATGCCGCGCGGCGGCGGCGAGGCAGCGCAGTGCTCCCGCTTACGCTCGTTCGCAGCCGCGTTCAGAGCGATGCTTGAGCGACGCCTCGAGTCAAACAAGAGGCGCCGAGCGCTCGCGCTGGCATGCGCTCGAGCGCTCGGCGGCGCTTCCTCCTGGTCCGCAGACCTCTCTTTGGCGGAGCGCGGCCGTCGTTCTCCCCGATCTCGTTTCGAGCCGAGACGCGATCGGTCGCAGGGGCAGTCGCGAGCGAGAGCACCTCGCGTTAGAGCACCGTCGTCGTCGTCGTCGATCATGAGAGATCGAGCAGGAGAGAGCAAAGTGCGTCGCCTGCGGTAGGCTGGCTCGCACTAAGCTGTCCGGGGCGAAGGCGATCTGTAAAGGGCCTAGAAATAGATCGGGTTCTCTGAGGGGGCTATAAGAATGTGTTGCTTTTGTTATTATTATTATTTAAACGTGCACGACGCTTCGTGCTTGTCTGTTCAGTCCTCTGGGCAGCGCGGCTGCTGCGTCTTCTGTTGCAGGAATTCAAGGACATCATATTCGGCCCCGTTTACTTCCTGCTAATTCCGTGCATGTATTTATTCTTAATCGTATACTCTATGGTAAACCTGAATAACGTGTCGTGGGGAACTCGAGAAGTCAAGCCGGTGAGGATTCGTCTGCAGCTGAGGGTGGCAAGTCGGCCGGCCCGCTTGTCGCGAGGGCGGGCGACGTGCGCATAGGGCTGTAGCGATCGCTGTAGTAATCGCTGTAGCAATAACTCTCCATTTCAGTCCGCCGCTCCCATTCCGGAAGTCAAGGTGCAGCAGCAGCAGCAGTCCGGGGCGCAGCAATCTCTTCAAGGTATGATCACGTCTTTCCTTAAAAAGATGGACCGTGGCGGTGCCTACGACGACGACGACGGAGCGACGTATAGCTGCGGCAGCGCGTGCAAGATTGTCTGCTGCCCGAGGCCCAACAAGAGTGAAGACAGCAAATGGCTGCTGCTCACGAATCAGTAAGGCTTCGCGAAATCAATCATGAAATCAGCAGGATCCGTCTCTCTCTCTCTCTCTCTCTCTCTCTCTCTCTCTCTCTCTCTCTCTCTCTCTCTCTCTCTCTCTCTCTCTCTCTCTCTCTCTCTCTGCGTGTGTGTGTGTGTGTGTGTAACTTGTAACTCGGTCGGCTAGGCGATCAAACCCAGAGAAAAAGCGCAGCTCTAACGCCATCGTGCACTCACTGCGTGTCTTTTCACAAAATGTTCTCAAACTGGGAGCTCCTCGCGATAAATGATCTGTCTTACTACGTCGACTCTGTAGCGTAGTAGCGATTCTACCCACGCTCGCAGCGGAGGCCCTGCTACAATAGCAGTGGCGGAGCCAAGGGTTAGGGGTCAGGGTCATCACTACCCTACCACACTTTGATGAGGTTTGACACTGCAGCCGCGCCTTCGAGGGAATTAGGAAAGATGACCATTTGTAGTTTTTGTGATTTTGTTCTCATCTGCGATTATCATATCAAAGCCGAAAGCGGCAAGATGTTTAGTTTCTTACATCACTTCACTCGCTTCATATTGTCGTTGCCATTAGTATTTTTATGTAATGCATGCATCTCTCCCAAGTGCACCGCACTGCGGTGGAATATTTTGCCAGAATTTTCAAGACGAATAGCCGACATGCCTTTGGCTTGCGCCTTGCCTCTGGAGCTTGATCGTGGCACGAATTAAAGTTGAGAAAACCTAGTTGCGAAAACGTTGATCCCACGAGACAGTGCTAGCACAGAAGTGATGCCTGATGTGTACAACAGTGTAGCACCAAGTATGCGATTAAAAAAGCTATATGCATCGGGAGGAAGGCCTCTGGGTAAGCTAGATGCATCCGGAGGAGGCCTTTGGGTAAGCTAGATGCATCCAGAGGAAGGCCTCTGGGTAAGCTAGATGCATCCGGAGGAGGCCTTTGGGTAAGCTAGATGCATCCGGAGGAGGCCTTTGGGTAAGCTAGATGCATCCGGAGGAAGGCCTCTGGGTAAGCCTCTAGTTTCACCCCTTCGATTACAGTTTGTGCCACCGCCGTTCGGGCGGCTCTTCGGCCGCTTGTTCACGTTAGGTCTTATGCCGCTGTTCGTCTAGTTTGTCTTTTATTCATTCGTTTCGCTCATTTACTCTTGCACCGGCTGTCTTTCCGCGCCAATAATGCTCGTGCGTGAACAACTGAAACACACTGCTCGCTGTGGTAAAGTTGTTTAAGTTTTGCAGACGGCCGTCGCCAGTCTACGACTTGCTGACGCTAAATCAAAATGTTTTCGTCGCCCGACCAAGAAAATGCGCAGGCCGGCGTCTTTTTCATTTGCTCGACGGCAATCGTTTACTCCACTACACGCGCTTTCAGAGCTTGCTTGCTGGTCGTTGCTATCGGAGCCACTAATCGGCCCGTCGGGAAAAGTAAAAAAGATGTGCAAGCTATTTATTGCCATGCCGCCATGCTGCCTAGATTACAGAAGATGTCTGAGCGCATGAAAAGCATGGCCTCCGACATGAAGCTCCTCCGCGGCGAGGTTAATTCTGGCCGCCGCCCCGCGGTGGCGGGGGCGGCCGAGTCAGAAGCGGACAGTGAGGCAAGCTTCGCAGATCAGGACAAGACGCGGTCGCGACCAGGGATAGTCAGCGATAGTCAGCCTCTTCTGGAACAGTCTTCTTCGGCCGCTCCGGCTCGGGCGACGCCTGAGCCGGCGTCGCCCGAGCATCACTCGACTGCAGCAGGTAACTTCCGGTTTTTCTCGGAAAAAAGGATGAGCCATAGTCGGCAGCAGGCCATTACTTGTCGTTGCCTAAGAATCGTGGAAGCAAGTTCCAGTCTAGGACCTGCAGAGCTAAATCTTCTGTCATCAATTGTCTTTAAGCCGAAAAATAGTACAGCTAATTTCTTGTCCACACAGGGCCTGAGGGCTCGAAGAGGCTGAAACTGGTGCAGAAGTTCAGCTAGGTACGAAGGAGCCAAGCCGTGGCGGGCCTTGTGGGTCAACGTAAGAACTTTGCTCTGTATCCGTTGCTCAACCGGTATCCATCCTAGCTCTTTTAGCAAAGGAGACGCGTGCTCAAACCTCTGGGACTTGAAGACTAGCCTTACAGCCATGTTCATAGTCAGCTGCAGTGGCCTAGTTGCTTTCTTTGGTAGCCCAGCCAAAAGGGAATTACAATAATCAAGCCCGAGACAGAACTGAGGAGCTAGTTAAATTGCCAACTGCAAGCGGTGGTAATAGCCATTTAAACTCTTCTGCCGCTTTGCAAATGAAGCTGTTAAACCAACAACAGTTTTTTTGCATCTTCTTCATTCTTAATAATAATGTACTTGATAATAATAATAATAATGCACTTGATACAGCGCCCTCAGAGAACTTAATCTCTTTCAAGGCGCTTTACATTTGCTGCAAAGGGAAATCCAATTGAATGGTAAGTAAAATCATGCTTGAAAAACAAACAAAATGAATAACATGGTTAGGGGTGACATGCACAGGGTCAGCATGCAAGTGTGGTTAGTGGCAGCATGCACTGTGTCAGCACGCATAAGCACGTCAAGGACGAATCACAGGGACCCGCCAAATGCTGTCCTAAATAGGTGTGTTTTTAAGTTTCTTTTAAATGTGGTCAGGTCAGGGGATGTTCTGACGCAGGTCGGGAGGAAGATCCAGGCTTTGGAAGCTTATCATTCTGTTCACGGCGTTATAGAAGCCCTCCTGCCATGGCCGTTGCCGCGGTCTGACTTAAATGCATTATCGCTTTATCCTTATTAGCATTACTGCTTTATCATTATTAGCATTATTAGGTTTATGATTATTTGCTTCGTCTGAGAATGACGTCGAACGAAGTTTTTCTCGGCTTTCGCGAAACTTACGAAACTCATTTTTCGCCAGCCAGTGCATTCAAGCGCGTCCATAGCAACGACCGCTTTTCGACGTTTGTCGTCAATCGTCGAAATGTCGCTTGAATGCCTTGCAGACCAGGCCGCCTCCGCCGAGAAGGCCGCCGTGGAGATTCGCGACGACCTGAGGAATCCGTGCTGGATGGAGGAGCCGGAAATGCTGTCGGGACCGATAATCTTTCTAGATGACGACGAGACGACGTTTTGGCAGCAGCTGACGTCCACCTACCTGAAGCCTCTCGAAAACAATCCGCAACAGCAACAAAAAGTACTCGCAGCTTGAGAAGATAGGAAAACGCCCTCTTGCATTTTGGTTTAAGTCGTTGATCGTGTGTTGGATTATCAGACTAGCGCTCGCAGGCGATGGACAGTCGGGCTCAGCGTTTGGGTGACAGCACATGCTGTGCAGCCCGGAAAAAGCATAGGATCCTATCCTTCTCTTAGACACTTCACCTAGACGCAATAGTCTCTTTTTATCTTTGATGCTATTTCCAAGCAGCCAGACTTTATAGCTGTTTTGTAGCAGTAATAGCAACACATAGTGACACGAAGATAATCAAATCTCTCTCCCTCTCTAGAGAAAATGATGAAGACAGTGTACATATTAATTAATTATGGTAATGCACACATTCACAGTACGAGTATAAACATAATATTAATAATAATACTGGCTGATTTAACAGCCTCTTTTTGTATAGCGACAGAAGAGCCTTTACGGCTATCACCACCGCTTGCATAGGCGATATAGAATCGCCCACCTCAGGATTCAAACCTACGACCACGGAGTCAAGGTCGTGAAAAGCAACTGCCTTACCTAGTGAGCTAGGTGATAACACGAGTAAAATAAATGTAGTTTAGAGAGTGCGATTCTTAATCATAATAATAATAATAATAATATAATAATTCAGTTGTATTGCGTGCGGTACTAAAAAGACGAGTTTTAAGCTTTTTTTTAAATGTCGTCATGACAGGGGATTTTGTGACGTGCGTCGGTAGTGAGTTCCAGGTTTTGTGAGCATTGGAACTAAAGGTTCATACGAGGTAGGGCTAAGCGATTTGAGTAAGAACAGCGGGTCGTACGATTCTTCGCCTGGCGGGGGAGTAGGTAGTGGGGTCGTACGATTCTTCGCTTCATTCAATGTCGCAAAGTCGCAATCGGTCAGTATACATTTTTACATTTTGGGTGCCAGGGAACTGAAGGCATGATATGAAAATATTTTGAGATTCACTCGCGACACAGCGGAACGACTTGAATCAGAAGAGCGGACGGTACGATGTGAAAAATGATTGGTTAGTATGCTTTGGTAGGTAGGCCGGAGAAAGAGGATGAAGGGGTCTAAAAAGAGGTTAGTAACAAAACCTTAAGGTCCATGTACTGCTTAGCCTGTAAGGCAGTGCGGTTTGGATAGGAATAATATCTTGTAACAGTCAGTACTAGCAATACTCCTAGAAGAACCTCGCAGCCCTTGGGAAGGGTCTTATTACACAGGCAGGAAGAAACCTTGGATATTTGATAGATCAAGAAGGCAAACCTAAAAATTCCGGAACAAATTTGTGTCTGACCTCCGTATCCATGCAACCCCGAATAAATGCAGTATTTAGTTGCCTAAAGTAGGCAGATTTGTCTGTGAAGCTGCTGTGGCTGCCTAGTGAAAAGTCACTGGAACCTGTCATCAAGATTGTCTGCATTTATCAAACTTTTGTGAGTATCCGAAAGTAAAATCGCACAGACCACTCACGTTGTGCCACTTCGGAGGCTTTCCTGTCTCAAATTGGCAGAGCAGCAGGGAAGGAGCTTTAAAAACCTTTAAATGGGCAGATGTTGAGTAGATCCGCTCTACATAAAGTGCTCTTGTACATTTGATGTCCCTCCCCGTGCCAATATAATTGCCAAGATAGATCTATACTTTATTTCTATGGATATTAATTTGCCGCGATAGCTGTGTCTTAGTCACGAGATCACGGGTGCTCACTATTTACAATTCAGGTCGTCGATTCGAGTCCTGCATTCCTTGCGATCCTGTATAGTCCACTGTAAGCGGCGCGATTGCCGTGAAGGCTCTTCTGCCGCTATATATATATATATATATATATATATATATATATATATATATATATATATATGTATGTATGTATGTATGTATGTATGTATGTATGTATGTATGTATGAGGCTGTTAAATCAGGAGGTAAGGTGCTAGCTCTTCTCGACTGAGGTAGTGGATTTGAATCCTGCAGTTGGCGAGTCTTTATTGCAAGCTGTAGGCGGTGGTGATAGTCATCAAGGCTCTACTGCCGCTATACGAATGAGGCTGGTAAATCAGCTAAAATTCTTAAAATTATTCATCTATAATATTAAATATATAGTGACATTATTGAAGTGCCAAAAGATAGCATATTCTTTGTATCGGCGTTTTTCAAATGCTGAAGGAAGCATGATCAAATGGTTAGCGATAACATGCTGAATGTCAACAAGCAAGCATAACATTGTGATAATTGGCACCCTTTGTTTCACTGTTCTGTCAGCTCGCTGTAACTGAGTAATGAAAGCCAGTAGCTAAATTGCACAACTTCAACAAGCATAAATATCCAAAGGACAATTTAAAAGCATGGAGTAAATGCTATGAGGAATGAGTGATTTTAGGGCGCTGCATAGCAAGTTAAGTCAAAAGTGCTGGTGGTATGGTATGAAGACAGTCTTTCCGGTAAGTTTGCAGGATCAAAATAATGAAGAGATCCTAAGGTGAGTGATAAAACTGTTGAATTGAGTGCTACTGTTTAATGGACAGTTAATACAGGTAAGTGAGGAATGGTGGGATAAAATAAATGAAATAATTACAACTCATTTTTATAGCACCCTAAGAGAACCTAATCTCTATTCAGGTGCTGCACATTTGCTACATTGCTCGAGCCCGCTTTATACTCGGCCATCGAATTCAGTGGTCTTGACCTCAGTCTCAAATACGAGTTCCTGCAACGCTTACGGAATAAATGCTTAGCTGAAGAGTTTTGGATCGACGGTATTGCACAGGCAGGAATACCTTCTATGTCTCTGCACTGATCCCTCCCCGCTTTCAAGCACCTCATACAATATACTAGCTGATTCAACAGCCTCTTTTGTATAGTGACAGAAGGGCTTTTACGGCTATCACCACCGCTTGCAGAGGCGACAATGGATCGCCCACTACAGGATTCAAACCCACAACCTCGGGTCCGAGGTCGTGAAAAGCAACCGCCTTACCTAGTGAGCCATTACGACTCACCAATGCTTTCACCAATCCTACAAAGCACGCTTTGCCGACTTATAAACTTTGGTGGCACCTATACTTTTCCCGTTGACGGCCAATAAGACCAGCATACTGGTCAGAAGCACACTAATGTAATGTATCTCCGTCTGTAACTCCACAAAGTCATACAGACCATGTGGGTGTTACGCAGGAGAGTTTTGTATCGCTCACTCACAGCCTAAGCGGCTTTCGGTACGAATTCGGTAGCCAACAGACTTCGTCTCACGCAACAAAGAGAAAGTGGGAAGCACAGCAGAGACACGAGAGCTGATTACGTAGTGAGTAGCATGGAAGTAAGTGTCATTCGGAGACTGGACGACCTAACCTAAAAAGTTAGCTCCACCAGCATACCCCTTTAGCATGTGCTCGAAGTCGGTTTAAGAATATTTTTCTGAGAATCACTAACTTGCCGTTTCTGATTCTTCACGAGAGGGCTATAGTTGATATAGATTAACATTTCATCGGCAAGTACGGTCCCTACACGCAACTCAATGCTGATTTGCTACTTAGTGCTAACGAATGAACTTCGTAAAAGATAGGAAAATTATGAATGCAATTTATAATTGCATTTTAATTTTTTCTGTTAAACGGCATACAACGTTTTGAGTTGTTAGTGATTTTGGCAGTTAAAAGCTAGTAAAGAATGGTTCACAAGGCCAGCGAATAAGAAATTGGCGGATTTCTTTTTTGTGTCGAATCCAGTCCAGACTTTGACAGCAAAGGAGCGGAGGGCGAGAATCTTCTAGGGAAAGGTGAAGGTCGGTGAAAGTGAAACCGATAGGACAAAGAGCGGAAGGGTGATGAATGGAGGAGACGCCTGAGATGTTCAAGGTTTAAACACATGGGACGCCAAAGCTAGCGAATGAAGGGACCTAAAAGTGAGCAGCGCGCCATAGATGCCACTGAAAGCAATGGCTCACTGTTTAATGCTGAGCCGCTGTGCAGTTCGCTGAGCCGCTGTCGTAGCGAATGATCGATCTGGTGCGCTCGCTGCGACGAACCGATTTTTCTGCCGATTTTTTCACTTGATGCGAGCCTTGCGATGCGACAAATGCATAAACCAACTTGACTGCGACGTTTCTATTCTATGGCCTGCCCGAATTTTCCAAATGTCAAAAAGCTTAAACGAGGCTGCGGAAGTGGCTGCGGAGCTTTCGTGAATCTCCAGCTAAAGGTCGAAGGCGAGAAAAGACGCTCGTGATTTATCCCTGTGATTCGACGCTTATGTGCTTGTGCGTGCTGGCACCGTGCGCATTCTGCCACTAACCATACTTGCATGCTGACCCTGTGCATGTCACCCCTAATTGTGTTATTCTTGTTGTTTATTGAGCATGCTACCACAAACCCTTTGATCGGGATTCCTTCGCAGCAAATGTAAAGTGCCTAGAAAGAAATCGAGTTCTCCGAGGGCGTTATATATAATGTATTACTATTTTTATTACTCTATGCCGAGACGCTTGGTCAATTCAACAATAGCACCAACAGCTAGTGATATACTGCCGTTGCATATGATAGGATCGCTTGTAAATAAGCGCATTTATTTTGTACGAGTGAATATACCTTATCCGGGGAAGACGCCAGTTTTCCAGCCAGAAGTGGTTTCTTAATGATAACAAAAATAATATGAATGCATTCGTGTGGCATCCCATCCCAACTTAATTCCTTTCACTTTCACTTTGAAATGCTGCAATGGAGCCCGATCTAATGTTTACTGATAGCATGCACGATGTCAGCAAGCAAGCACGACCTGGTTAGAGACGATTGGCAGCCTTTGTTCTACTGTTCTGTCACAGCTAGCTGTAGTCGAGCAATGACGAGTAAAGTTTGCGTTCGATCGTAGGTGAAGGAACAACTGTTAGAGCTGAGGAACAAGGTGACGTTTGGGTTCTTTCTCGCCAACGTCATGTTTGTCGTGGTGATATTCACGCTGCAAAAGCAGAAGAACATAATATCGGTCGAGTGGCCGTGCGTAAGCAGTGGCCAGCAGCAGACCGAGAAAGTCGATCCCATTGGCCTGTGCTTCCTGGTCTTCTTTGTCCTCGTCATGATCCTGCAAGTGATCGGCATGCTTTTCCACCGATTGGGCACGTTCTTTCACATCATGGCTGCGACGACGTTGAAGCTGTGCAAATGCTTGTCCCAAGGTGAGCCAACCTCTTCTGGGCTAACGCCTGAATAGACTCGCTGTCGTGCTGTTGCTCCCGCGGGCACCGCAAACACGAGAGAGAGAGAGAGAGAGAGGGAGGGGAGAGAGAGAGAGAGAGAGAGAGAGAGAGAGAGAGAGAGAGAGAGAGAGAGCACGGACGCGATGAGCTGCTATTGCATGGCACACAATTTAGTGGGTTCTCGCGATTCGTCCTTTCTGTGCGTGCTGAGACTTCACATGCTGCCACTAACCGCATTTTATATGTTGACACTGTGCATGTCACCTCGAATCATGTTATGCTTGTTGATGTTGTGCGTGTTACCAGTAACCATTTTATCATGCTTCCTTTACTGCATGTGTAAAGTGCCTAGAAAGAGATTAACTTCTCTGATGGCGCTATACAAGTGTATTTTTATTAATACTATTATTATTATTATCCCCCATTCGCTAAGGTAATCACTTTTGCTGGGAATCGGTCGGGGGATTTTTTTCAGCCTCAGCTGGCACGAATGCTGTGTTGATAGTTTATCTGTGGATTTTTTGGTTAATCTGCCTACAGCAACGACGTTTTGATGACACACAGCACTGATACATGGCTGTATAAGCAGTATATATGTGTGCATTCCATACAATGCGAAATCGGTGCGAACGCCGGACTGGTAAGTTAGAGGTTTCAGGATCAACCTCAGCCCTCCCCTTCCCTCCCCTCACCCCCCTGCTCGAAGCGGAAATCCTCTTGCACTTTGCACTCGAGCCCTAGCCTGTCTTGTGAGGAGGGGGCTTTGGGTCTCACAGCCCACCGTCGGAAGCTGTTTTTTCGGAACCTGTTCTGTCGGAAGCTGTTCCTTCCCTGCTGATTTGGCTTCGGGAGTCGCGGCTGTCTCCTACCCAACCGCTATGGTCGGATAGCGATCCATTGGCTGATCTGTATTTTGTCTACTATTATTACAAATTTCGCATGCCTAAACATGACCAGCATTGCATTCAATGAACGAATGTACAGCGACGGTTGCAACTGAAGCTTGCACTCGTGCAGCTAGTTTAGCTGAGACTATTTATGCAACTCCATGAGCAGAGTGTGGCATCTGGCGTAAATGATTGACTCACCAGAGGGCCCTATGACCGTAAGTGTTGTTCTTACCGTAAGACGGTGCTCAGCATTCCCCCACTAATAACTCCTTGTCGTGGGAGCTAATTTATACAGTGGCATCTCGATGTTGTCTCTGTCTGCTATTCGGCGTTTCGATGCATGTATCGATTAAGTACGCACCCGGCCCTAAACAAAGTATTGAGGCTCAGCAAAGATGACGGAATAGGATCCCAGAGTGGATGCAGCAGTGGTAGCGAAGAGCCATGGTCCATGCATTTGTGACGTCGTCTTGACTTCAGTAACTCACTGCTTGCTGGCCTACCGGCATGTGCAATCAGGCGCTCACAGTTGGTGCAAAAATCTTCAGCTGGGCTTGACCGACGTGAGCATCGAAGTTAAAAAAAAATCCTAGCTGATTAAACAGCCTCTTTTTGTATAGCGACAGAAGAGCCTTTGCGGCTATCGCCACCACTTGTAGTGGTGATACAGAATCACCCACCACAGGAATTGAACCAACGACCTCGGGGCCGAGGTCGTGAAAGCAACCGCCTTACCTAGTGTGCCATCAAGTAGCCACATGATACCACTTCTCGCCGATCTGTACAGGCTCTCAGTCAAACAGCGTATCGACTTCAAGGTACTGTCACTCACTATTTCAGAGGTTAGATGGTTAAACCAGCGGCAATCAAATCCGCCTACTTTCAGCTTCATAAAATTGCTCAATTTCGGGCTTGTTTAGATAAAGATACCACGTCCAAGTTGGTCCATGCATTCGTGACATCTCGTCT
Source organism: Cristatella mucedo (assembly GCA_009760855.2). NCBI lineage: Eukaryota > Metazoa > Bryozoa > Phylactolaemata > Cristatellidae > Cristatella > Cristatella mucedo. The sequence continues at coordinate 895,289 of WPIO01000099.1, read as the reverse complement.
CGACTTCTGCAACTCACTGCTTACTGGCCTATCTCTCAGATATACTCCCCCATCAGGCCAAGCATCGTACCACCCGCTTTTCGGAATCCAACAGTCTACAAATACCTTGTACAAACCTTAAATTCTTTGGAGAACGTGCATTTAGTTCGTATGCTCCCAAAAGCCTGGATCTTCCTCCCGACCTGCGTCAGAACATCCCCTGACTTGACCACATTTAAAAGGAACTTAAAAAGACACCTATTTAGGACAGCATTTAGTGGGTCCCTGTGATTCGTCCTTGACGTGCATATGCGTGCTGACACTGTGCGTGCTGCCACTAACCACATTTGCATGCTGACCCTGTGCATATCACCCCATGCTATTGTTTTTGTTTGTTTTTCAAGCATGATTTTACTTACCATTCAATTGCATTTCACTTTCCAGCAAATGTAAAGCGCCTAGAAAGAGATTAAGTTCTCTGAGGGCGCTTTATCAAGTGCATTATTATTATTATTATTATTATATCGTGTGTCTCCTTTGCTCTGTATACGTTGACCAACCGAGAGCCATCCAAACTCATTCAAAAAAGTTCTTATGCAGACCCACAAGGACCGCCTGCAATGGCTACGCTCCTTCCAAACTGGGGCAGTAGTTCAGCTAGATACGATGGAGCCAAGCCCTGGCGGGCTTGTGGGTCAGCGTAAGAACTCTGCTCTGTATCCGTTGCTCAACCGGCATCCATCCTAGCTCTTTTAGCAAAGGAGACGCGTGCTCAAACCTCTGGGACTTGAAGACTAGCCTTGCAGCCATATTCATGGTCAGCTGCAGTGGCCTGATTGCTTTCTTTGGTAGCCCAGCCAAAAGGGAATAACAATAATCAAGCCGAGGTAGAACTAAGGAGCTAGTTAAATTGCTTGCAAGCCATTGTGGAAGACAGCTCCTAATCTTGGATAGGGATCTGACGTGATGGCTAGCTGTAGAAGCAGTCTTCTGAATGAAGCTTTTAAAATTGAGGCGGCTGTCGAAAACGATACCTAAATTTCGAGCACGTGGTGATGGTCGCATAATAGCATCACCTATTAGAAGAGCAAAGCCTTTTAATCCAGCCACACGCTTAGGGTGTCCTACGAGCAGCATTTCGGTTCCATCGTCGTTTAGTTTCAAGAAGTTTTCCGACATCCAGGATCGAATGTCGGCAAGGCGAGCATTCAGTTTCCCAGTTGCTGCAGCCGATTCCGACGGCTTGGTCGCTTTGAGGTGCTCGATTCGCCGCCGATTGTCGCGGCGGCGGCGAATCGGGCGAATCGTTCACTATACGGTGCCTACGGTCCACGCCGTAGGCACCGTATAGTGCACCCGCGTTTGTCGCCCAAGGAATCCGGATCGAGAGATGCGCCGTACGACGATCGCCTGGAAGGACGCTGCTTCCGGGAGGCGCAAGACTCGCGAGCGAGCGAGCACGCTCGAGCAAGACTCGCGAGCGAGCACGCTCGAGCGTGCCGGCGCAAGACTCGCGAGCGAGCGAGCACGCTCGAGCGAGCGAGCCGGCTTTGTCCGCTTTGCAGAGAACAAGGAGAGGGAGCAGTCGGAGCACAATGCGCGAGCCATCCTCGCCATGGCGCAGAACATGGCCGTGAAGAGTAAGAAAATGTCAGACGGCGGCATGAGCGACATCGAGTTCGGTGAGCTGCCATCCTCGCGCGCGCACGATCGAGCATCAGCCGAAGCTGGCTGCTGCCGCCGCCGCACCGATATGGTGCCGCGCTTTTCCTAAAATGTTACAATAATTATAATTGTAACCGCGCAGCGAGGGTCGTCCCCCGATTCTCTGCCAGTGGACTGTGCGATGCAGCACTGTGGTGCGGTTAAAACACGGGCGGCCACAACTGGGTGCCGAAAGAAACAGTTTATTGTGGGCCTGTTAGTAGCGGTTAAGCGCCAGCGCAAGCTCTTTACGCGGCGCGTACCGGACCGACGGAGTTAACTGTGCGAACTCCCGAAGCCCGAGTATAATAAACTATCCTATGCGCGCGTCGCTAGCGATTGTCCCAACCCGAAGGCGGGCGCTACAGCACCCCAAGACCCCAAGATACGAGCAGCTAACTGAGTAGCCGGCAGAACACAACTGAGCAGTCTAAGTTGCACTTAGCTGTCCGTCGCCGTAGGTTCGTCTCTCGTGCTCTCGAAGCGCAGTCTCGCATCGACTACCGAAGCTGCAGCCGTGCTCTCGGGGCGTAGTCTCTGCTCGACTACCGAAGCTGCAGCCGAGCTCTCGGGGCGTCTCATTATATTCTCTCTCCTCTCAACTCCTGACCTCGCGCCCAGCTGCTATTTCTACTTCAGCATATTAGTCGGTGCACATCCTGACCGCAACGTCTGCACCAGGCTTCATTCTAACTTTAGCAGGTAGACCAGGAGCCGGGCTTGTACTAGGTGTCCAAGTCGAACCCGCTAAGACAACCACATTAGTCGCTCCATCTCCTAACCGCATCGCCTGCATAAAGCTCCATTCTAACCTGAGCTAGGTGAGTCAGGAGCTGGGTCTGTACTAGGCGCCCTAGCCGACCCCGCTAAGGCAAGGGCTCCCATCGCGGCTAAGCTAAGAGCTGCACCAGTGCATAATAATGGATCTATTTCGAGGTGCCCTGAAAGACATAAGTACGTATCCAGGCGCTTTGCCACTGCGTGCAATTCGTCGCTACAGCTAGTGGCTGCACGATGGACGTGGCCATTGACTGGCGGTGGCCGCGGACGAGTCGAGTAAACGATTCGATGCGCCAGCGGACGAGCAGAAAGCATTCCGGATTGTCACGTGACAATGGCCGCCGGATCGAGCGTCCTTGACCGGCGAGGCAGCTTAGGAGCTTCGCCAGCAGCCAAATGGAGGCCGAAGTAGCTAAGTGACCGCATATTTGTCTCGGACGCCTGCCCGAGATGATGGCGTCGGCCACACATGCTACTTACTCGAAACTTTGAGGGCTTAATTGGCTGCAGCCGATCAAAAGCGCATCTTTTGTGTGCATGACAGGTGCATGCGTGGACATGCAGGGTGTAATGTAATGTAATGTATCTCCGTCAGTAACTCCACAAAGTCAAAAAGACCATGTGGGTATAACGCAGGAGAGTTTTGTATAGCGCACTCACAGCCTAAGCGGCTTTCGGTACGCATTCGGTAGCCAACAGACTTCGTCTCACGCAACAAAGAGAAAGTGGGAAGCATAGCAGAGTTAGGAGAGTAGTTGAGGTAGTTCGTAGCATAGAAGTAGCAGTTCAGGACCGCTGAAAAAGATGTGCCATAGTCGGCAGTTGGAGAGTAGATGTCGTTGCGTAAGGGTGCTGGCAGCTTCGCGGCATGCCGGGTATGAATGAATGTAAAATAGCCACACGATGACTGAACCTCAAATAGTGTTAGAAAGGTCAAAACTAAATAGCAGCCTGGGTTTTCTTAGCACTTCGCTAGCTCACGCAGCATACACTAGACTCTTGCACGCTTTCATTAAGAGGTTCTGCATCCAAATAAGTGGGTCAAAAAAGGCTGATTGATGCACGCAATCACGTTACACGTGGCCGAATTTAACTCACTCACTTAACAGTTATTCACTTTTAAGAAATCGCTATTCAAGCGGAGCGTTCCTGGGCGAACAGCAATTCCATCCCGATTCTGAAGCGAAATTGTTCGATTAATAAATTTGAGTTCGGGCGCATCTCCAACATAGGCCAGTAGCTGTTCAAAATCTGTCTGCCTGTACCAGTAGCTGTTCAAAATCTGTCTGCCTTTCCCATGGCCGTACCTGTACCGCGGCCATAGCCGTACGACATTAACACTCGCGAGCAAAGTAGCGCTTGAGCGTGTACTTGAAGACCAGCGGCAATCTTATTTCAAAACATCAAATCTGAATACGAAAAATAGTAGCCGATTTAACAGCCTCGTTTGCATAGCGGCAGACGAGCCTTAACGGCTATCACCAACGCTTGAAGTTGGCAATGAAGGATCGCCCACTGCAAGATTCGAACGCACAAACCTTAAAGTTTCACTGAGGCTTTATAGCAAGCTCCGTGCAAGTCGCCAAGCGAGAGCGAACGCCGAGAGCGCTCTACCGACCAGAGGTTTCTCGACATTTCCCTCACGAGAACGAGCCTCCGTAGCCGCGCACGGAAGCGACGCTACCAGCCGAGCGCCGCTTTAGCTCTGCGACCTGCTAAGCGAGCGCCCTTCGACCCCCCCCCCCCGCCAGCTCGCCGTCGCCGCGAATTACTTCCCACCGCCGGCGCCGCCGAACCCTCCTGCCGGCGCGCCTGCAGGCACGATCCAGCGGAAGCAGACGAAGCTCGTGCACCGAATCCTCGACTCGGTCGCCGAGCCGGCGGTCGTGTCGCTCGACGACGAGTTCAGGCGAAACGTCGAGCACATCGACTTCGACTTGGAGGGCGATCGCCTGGACGAGAGTCATCACTTCCTGCGCGACATGCCTGCGGGGCAGCAGCGAGCCACAGTCAGCTACCTACGCGACCAGCACAACGCCGCCAGCATGCGCCGCCGGCTCAGCCAGAGCTCGATGGCGACGACGACGCGCCCCGACGGTGGGCGCGGCAGCGTCGGCTCACCGTACCGGCGCCGCCGAAGCCGCACGGCCGAGAGTGCCGACCCGCAGCCAATCGGCGGCGGCAGCCCCGTACCGGCGGAGGAGGCGGCCGCGCTGCAGCGCCGCCGCTCAAGCGTGGCGTTCGAGGACGAGCGGCGACAGGTCGTCTCCAGACGGCGCGAAAATGGTGGCGGTGGCGAACAGCAGGCTGCGGCGGCGGTAGCAGCGAGCGATGGCAGCGCGGCTGGGGCTACTGCAACAGTCAAAGGCTCGGAGCCGGCGGCGGCAGCGGCGGCGAAACGCTTGCCAGTGACGAACGGGCGGCGCTTCAGCGAGACCCTGCTCGCCATGCGCATCATGTCAGCGGTCGAGGAAGACGATGAAGACGAAGGGGATGACGCCACGGACATGTGATGACGACGCGAGCGAAGACGGCGGCCGGGAGGCGACAAATCGTCGCCGTCCGCACGCCGCTGTTAGCCGGCGCCCACGCTCGTGTCGAAGCTTCGCCCGAGGGTCGAAGCTCGCTCGAAGCTTCACTCGAAGCTCGGAGGCTTCTCGGCGGCGGCGGCGGCTTGCTCGCTCGCTCCGAGGCCGCCACCGTCGTAGCGTAAGCGTTGAGGGCCAGCAGCGCGAGGTCGCCGCCGCCGCCTCCGCCGGGTGCGACTTCGGCTCGAGCTCCAAACAGCGAGGAGCGAGGCGAGAGCGAGACGTTGCGACTTCCATCGTCGCTCCGCCGCCGCCGAATTTCTTCCGCAGCAGCGTCACACCCGAAGCAGCAGCAGTCGCGAAGTCGCCAGGAAATCTTCGGCAAGCGAGCGAGCGTGTGTGGCGACGTGTGCCATGCTCGGGTGCCGCCGATGACGGGTCTGCAGTGGCAACAGGTGCAACGCGCGAGAATTTCGACAGCCGGCGGCCCGCTCTCTCGTTTTGCTCTCCTATTTTTACTTACCCTGTTTTAATACACGAACGTAGGAAAAACGAAATGTCTTGACCCGTCTCGACTTCTGTAACTCGCTGCTTGCTGGTCTACCGGAGCCTTGGTGGCACACTAGGTAAGGCGGTTGCTTTCACGACCTCGGGACCGAGGTCGTGGGTTCGATTCCTGCAGTGGGCGATTCCTTATCGCCACTGCAAGTGTTGGTGATAGCCGTAAAGGCTCTTCTGTCGCTATACAAAAAGAGGCTGTTTAATCAGCTAGGATTTTTTTTACCGGCTTTAATGCTATCAGGCATTAACAGGGTGTAAGATTCTGCATCTTGGCTTGTCTGTCGTGAGCGTCAAAGTTGCCACATCATACCACTTCTCATCGACCTGCACTGAATCCCAGTCAAGCAACGCACCGGCTTCAAGATTTTGTCACTCACTTCTACGTTCTATCGTTCTTTGGCTCCAGCCTATTTATCAGAGCTTCTCCTCAAACGGGCCAGAAATTGTACCGCCAGCTGTTCCGTCTCAAATAGTTCAGCTATACCTCGTACTAACCTCAAAACGTTTGGAGAGAGGACCTGTAGTTCGTAGGCGTTGTGAGCCGTGATGGCACACCAGGTAAGGCGGTTGCTTTACACGACCTTGGTCCCGAGGTTGTGGGTTCGAATCCTGGGTGGGTGATTCTTTGTCGCTACTGCAAACGGCGGTGATAGTCGTAAATGCTCTTCTGACGATATACAACAGGCTATTAAATCAGCTAGAATGAGCTCCTACAGCCCGGAGCTCACTCCCGACTGACGTGACAACATACCTTGACTTGACATTTAAAAAGAAGCTTAAAACGCACCTGCATTTAATGGACACTTGCGATTCAGCGTTCTGACACTGTGCGTGCTTTCATTTATCCTGTTTTACAAGTTGACTTTGTGCATGCCACCCATCAAGCAATGTCAGGCTTGATGACATTTCGTGAGTTACCGCTAATTAGTCGGTCATGCTTTATTTAGGGCATATTTAAAGTGCCTAGAAGGATATTCGGTTCTCAGAGGTTGCTAACCCTAAACCCCAAACCCTAAACCTGCTATACACGCGTATTCTTATAATTAATTGTATTATATTAATGAGGCTGTCGTACAGAGCATCCGCAGATCGGTAGATCGATGATTGTTGCCAAAGTTGCTGTAGGTGATGCAAACCATCTACAGAAGCAGGTCACAGCAGCAAATATATAGCGACTGACTTTGAATCTGGCCATTCAGTCGCTACCACAGATAACTCTTGTCACATATTGTCTGTAGAGTAAGTAGCTAATCGAGCTCGATAGGAAGTTAGTAATTAGGAGAACGTGTCAAATGCCTCTCGGCATCTCACGATGCCACCAGCAAAGTAATAATGATAATAATAATGCACTTGATAAAGCGCCCTCAGAGAACTCAATCTCTCTCTAGGCGCTTTACATTTGCTGCAAAGGGAAACGCGATTGAATCGTGAGTAATATCATGCTTGATAAACAAGCAAAATGAATAACAAGCTTAGGGGTGACATGCACAGGGTCAGCATGCAAGTATGGTTAGTGGCAGCATGCACAGTGTCAGCACGCATAAGCATATCAAGGACGAATCACAGGGACCCACTAAATGCTGTCCTAAATAGGTGCGTTTTTAAGTTCTTTTTAAATGTGGTCAAGTCAGGGGGATGTTCTGACGCAGGCCGGGAGGGAGTTCCAGGCTTTGGGAGCACAGAGTACAGAGTACCTGGAGAAAAGGCGCAGGAAATGCTAACTATTACTTGAACTTCACTATGTTCACATTCATTGTTTGTAAAGCAAATTCTTGTTTAGCGTTTTGTTATATTTTCCTTTTTAATGATCACGCCCTGTACTGAAATGAGAAAATGACTTTGCTGCCAAAACTTCTGATATATATATATATATATATATATGCTTATATATATATGCTTTTATATATATATATATATATATATATATATATATATATATATATATATATATAATGTGCTGTAGTAATACAACGTATCCCATCTGTAACGCGGCAAAGCCACGAGGAAGACTAAGTGAGTGTTACGCTGGCGGTTGGTTATTCTGCAGGTGCACTCTAAGCGTAAGTGGCTTTTTGTGAACATACCGTTGCCAGCAACCATTGTCTCACACAGCAATACATAGTTAAAAGTATAGCCGAGGCAGGAGGCTAATCGTGGCAGTGAGTACCATGGAAATAAAACCTCAGGACGACTTTTTTCAGGAGACGAGCTCTGTTTCCTAGGCTTACGTGCACCACCATTTCGTGTGCAGAAACCTCTAGCGTGCTTAACTCTTATGCTTCGCTCCTATAACTTTCATGTATAGATATTCAAGCATTGCTTCCCTTTGGTATGTTGAAAGGTTCTGCTACTTGTGAGGAAACTTCAATTAGATTAAGATCGCTAAAAACCCGATTGGTAATATTATTCGTAATGCTGTTAATTTTGTCCCTGGTATATTTCGTAATTTTGATGATGCGCAGCAAGTTATAACAGACCACTTGACATACAGACTTACATGGGCCACCGAATTCTCATCATTGATAATTCACTTCATTTTTTTCTAGATAGATAGCTATATTCTTAGGGTCAATGAAGTTACTTCACTCTAAATTAAAACTGAAAAGCAGCACAGTTTAGCTGCCATATCCAATGGCCGTTATACAGAAATGATAAAAATTCATTTGCATAGCACTCTAAGAAAACTTAATATCTATTCAGGCGCTTCACATATGCCACGGGGCTCGAGCCCACAACCTCGGCCAGACCTTGATCTGGGCGAGTACCGTAACCACTGGGCCAAACAGCTTGGCATATCGAGTAATTAATTTAAAACAACGAAGAGGTCGATAATTTATTAAAGACATGTAATATATATATATATATATATATATATATATATATATTATCAAACTTATAAAAATAATCCGGCAATATTTTCGAGATCTTTTAAAAAGCAAAGGAGGAAAATTGGGTGATTCCGTTGGCGATTGCCGTTAAGGTGATCGCTGCAAGCAATTGCCGGCGATTTCCGTGATTACCGCAAGCGATGGATATTGCCGTTAGGTCTCTTCTATAAATATGTAAGTAGGACTGTTTTTAAAGATCGTACAATTCGATAAATGTTGCCAAAGCTTTTACAGTTGATTCGAACGGCGTACAGTTGGGCATATCAGCCAATATTAAGATGGAGTCCGACTCGGAAGCCGGAAGCTGGCGAGACAGAACCATATTGGAAGACTATTGCATGAGTGTGTGCACAGGCAAGAGCGTGAAATCCGATGGATGAAGCCAGAATGAGGTTAACTATAACGGAGAATTATAACCACAACTTGGCAGCGCCTATTGTGCAAAATAGCAGCTGTTTTGAAGTTTGAAAGTGTTAGGCAATCTAGGCATCTGGAGGCCGCTTGGCTTGATATCGCACGATTGCAATTATACGAAAGCTGGCGCTTAAACGTGGAACGCTGCTCTAAAAAAATTGAAATATAAACTGCAGCCTCTCTACTCCTACCATTTTTGACACGGTCTTTGACAAATATTAACAAATGTGCCGTCGAGAGGGAGATAAATCCCACAGGGGCGTGGCATAACGCCTCACCCCTCTACAGCTCCGCAAGATATAAATAATCTTTTTAAGTCGAATGTACAACTGGACGTTTTTTATAAACCGGTGTAGTTTTTATGTTTTTTTGTTCTGTCATTTTTACGTTCGCACAGCAAGTTCAAATAAGGCATTGGCACGGTTGCAAAAATGACTTGTACAAAGTAACAAAATAAATGTAGTGTGACTCCGTCTGGTTTGGCCCAGTGGTCTAGGTGCTCGCCCCGACCAAGGTCTGGCCGAGATCGTGGTCTCAAGTCCCGTGGCATCTGTGAAGCACCTGAATAGAGACTTCGTTCTCTTAGGGCGCTATGCAAATTATTGAATTACACGCGTCTCTTGATTTCCGGTTCGCACGGTCGTTGTGGTTGAGGGCTCCAGAACGACACCTCCCGTTTCATCGTTTGAAGGAACTTGAAAATTGAGTTTTTTGCAATAGCCAGGTACGCCTAAGTAGCGGTCACTAGCGTTAGAGCAAGGTGACCTTGCAGCAATGTACCGACCTCGGCGGCTCACTAAGTGGCTGCGGTCTCTACAGAAACCGAGCCTTCCGCCTTCGGCCTTTAAAAAGCAGGATGCAGGACTTCCGGCAGCTTAACGGTCTGTGTAAAAATGAAGAGCTCACTCTCGCGTAGAACGGAGCCGCTTCCTTTCTGCAGCTCTTCGTGCCTTACTCTGCTGCTGCTGCTTCGTCTCCTCCTCCTTAAGAGAGCCCCGAGTTTTCTTAGCCGCCGGTTCCTGCTGCCTTACTGCTGCTGCTGCTGCTGCTTCTCCTCCTCCTCCTTAAGAGAGCCCCGAGTTTCCTTAGCCGCCGGTTCCTGCTGCCTTACTGCTGCTGCTGGTGCTTCTCCTCCTCCTCCTTAAGAGAGCCCCGAGTTTTCTTAGCCGCCGGTTCCTGCTGCCTTACTGCTGCTGCTGCTGCTGCTTCTCCTCCTCCTCCTTAAGAGAGCCCCGAGTTTCCTTAGCCGCCGGTTCCTGCTGCCTTACTGCTGCTGCTGCTGCTGCTTCTCCTCCTCCTCCTTAAGAGAGCCCCGAGTTTCCTTAGCCGCCGGTTCCTGCTGCCTTACTGCTGCTGCTGCTGCTGCTTCTCCTCCTCCTCCTTAAGAGAGCCCCGAGTTTTCTTAGCCGCCGGTTCCTGCTGCCTTACTGCTGCTGCTGCTTCTCCTACTCCTCCTTAAGAGAGCCCCGAGTTTTCTTAGCCGCTGGTTCTTGCTGTTAATTGTGCAGCCGAATGAATGCCAAATGAATTCCGAATGAATTTTTTAGCAATGCCATGCATGAATGCCTAGTCTTCGGTTGGCCTGCATTGGTACTAATAGTCGACGGGTTGTACCAATTTTTTTATTTGTTGAATCTCAGACCAGTCTCCCTATCCTGCCACTCTTTTTTCACTCGTCGTAAGATTTTACCTAAAGGCTGCTATGCTTCCGTAACTTTACATCAAGAACTCATTGCAAGCCCCATCTAATACTCTTCACAGCTGTATTATAGTCGGAAAATACCAACCTTAGTCGGTCTGTCATTAATGTTAATAATAATAATAATAATACATTTGTTATAGCACTCTCAGAGAACTTAACATATTTTTAAGCACTTTACATTTGCCGCAAAGGAAGCACGATCGGATGGTCAATGGTTGCATTTTCAATGCCAATAAGCATAGCATGGCTAGACGTGACATGCAAATGGTCAGCATGCAAATATGTTCAGTGGCAGTATGGACAAAGTCAGCACGCATAAGTAAACAAAGGACGAATGACATAGAACCACTAAATTCTGTGATAAATAGACATGTTTTCAGCTTCTTTTTATACGTCGTCAAGTTAGGGGATGTCGTAACGCCGGTCGGAAGTGAGTTCCAGGCTTCGGGAGCATACTAACTAAAAACACTATTCAAAGGATTTGAGATTTTTACGGGGTATGGGTTAGCATTTAGAATCCGAAAAGTAGGTGGTATGATGTTTATCCTGGTGGGGGAGTATATCTGATAGATAGAAGGGACCTAAAAGTGAGTAACAAAACCTTGAAGTTTATTCGCTTCTTGACTGGGAGCCGGTGCAGGTCGACGAGAAGGGTAATGATGTGGCAACTACGACGCTCACGACATACAAGTCATTGAACTTATTTGGGTGACTCTCTCCCACCCCTGCAAGCCACCACACAGGCAACGGGATGGCTGAACCTGTGCTTCTCAGCCTTTACAGCTACTTTTTAAATGCTTTAAATTTTTTATTGCGTCAAAATATTCACATTTTAAATGGAAAAAATTAGCTTTGAAATGTGCTCATACCCACAGTTGTCAGCAATGTCGATATTAAAACATAATTCAGATTGCTTACATGACAGCAATGCTTATGGGAAGTACCTTAAGTAAATAACTCCTGCCTAAAGATGCTACAGGTATCGCTAATTAGTACCGAGGTGTCGCAGGTACCAATGACCATAATTACGCAGCTTGAGAGTTAAACGAGTTTGGCTTGCCGGACTCGCAGGCGTGTAGTCGTCTGGCGACCGAGCCGGTGCGGTCGTCTAGTGAGATCTAGGTCAGTCTAGTGAGGGCTAGATCGTCTAGTGAGATCAAGGTCGTCTAGTGAAGTCAAGGTCGTCTAGCGAAGACTAGGGCGGCGCTCGCGCTTTATTTATAGCTGGACGCGTAGATTTCGTGCAGATGCACGCTGGGACAAATGCTGGCTTTGCCGATTTCAAGTTTTTAGCTTTCTAGGCTCTGAATGGCACTTGATTTGCTCATAACTAGTAAGTCAGTTTCAATTGCCATCAAACTTGAGAGAGAAAGAAAGTTTGTTGCCCTCCAAGTGCGAATGTCTTCAATGCGTGCAGCAGTGGAGTTGAGGGAGTTTGACACGCCGGAGGGCTGGGAAAGATCGAAGCATAGGTACAGCTGCGTGTCATCGGCGTAACAATTAAAGTCTCCACTGCTCTAGAAAGTTGCATCGGCAAGTGGGGGCGTATTAATTGTGGAAAGCGTGGACCAAGCAACGAGCCTTGGCTTTGACCTCGTGCTCGTGAGGCTCCGCGGATGGCTGCCTCGCGTTGACACAAACGCTCTGGTCTTCCGCTGAGATATGACTTTAACCACTTCAGAGAGCTACCAGCGAAGCCCTGGCAGGAATTGCGGGCGCTCAAGAAGGACTCGGGGTTCAATATAATAAAGAGCTGCTTAGAAATCTAGAAAATCAAGCAGAGAGACTCTATCTAAGCCCTGGCAGCACGGAGCAAAGCCTCGGTTTGGAGATGCACGCTGATCGTTGCACATTCGGCTTCCTGACGCTGGCTTTTCACCGTCGGTTTCCGCAATATCGTCTTATCGTTGGACTGCGGAGGCGGGCAGAGTGAATTTATAGTTGATGGTGCCGTTTTTCAAATTTGAAAAAAGACTGGTATAAGCTGCCACTAGTGATAATCGTGCAAGTTTTGTTGACTTCGCTACCGAAAACAAACGCTTCTTGCACCCTTTCATCGGCCGTCAGGCATTGCTTCGTCCAACGGCGATGAAATTTGCTGAGCGCCCGGTATCCATCTGCTGCCGAACGTCTGCTTAGGCGGTTGTTCTGGTGACGTCATCAACAGCTTCCGGTCGCTCTCAATGCTCGCTGTAGAGTGGCGCTCTATGGAAGAGCCCAGATTCCCGATTTCGCCAAGCCCCTGTCGTATAACAGTGTCTCCGGCGGCGGCTGTTCTTGTGGAGTCTCACGGAGACACGGAGCGGACGCGTGAGCGGTGAACGAGACTCGATCTTTATTCCCTCAGCGGGTACATATGTACGAGCTGACTGACTCACCACGGATAGGGGAGTGCATCTGCGGTGGGCCACATGCTCACATCAAAGGCTGCGGATGCTGCACCGATTCAATTGCCCAACCACCTGTTGCAGATGGGGCGTCATCAGTGGCCGACGCTGCTGAACAAAGTACAATAGCAGAAGCAGCAGGCTCACACAACACCCCCACCCGGCCTCCACGGAGTAGCCGTGCGCTTCCACGCCGCCGAGCGCTTTCACGCAGCGTCGCAGCTCCCCAACAAATTCCACTCGCTGTGCGCCTACACTGGCTGCGCGGACGCCTGGGAACGGATCGTGCTCCTCGCTCTCTCCGGTCCACAGCCGAGCGTCGGGAGAGCCGCTCTCGCTAGTCCGAGCTGCCCTCCGGAAGGCGAGCTAGCTTCCGGAAGCGGCGCCAGCAGTCTGCGGGTGGCGGCGCGGGTCCGCTCACTGGCCGCGGGTAGTCCTAGCAGGAAAGAGAGGCGACGGCACGGTCACGCCACCGGCCACCGCTTCCCAGAAAGGCGAGTCGCTTGCTGCGCCCGGACGTCGTCGCTGGCGAGTCTCTCGCTAATCAGCTCGCTCGACTTTTATTAGCTCATAGCCAATGCGACCCTCCCTCCTGGCAGCTTCCGGGGACCAGTATTTCGTCGTCCGCCGTGAGCAACCTGTCAGCTTCCGGCCCTAGAAAACGGCTGACAAACGCCGAACGAATGCTTTTTTGAATAGGCAGCAGTGTGCGTCGGTTCCGGTGGACATGTCAACTTTCGAGAATTTTCGAGCGGCCGCAGCCACGCTACTGTAGTACGAGCTAGGACGGCTGCCGGTTGAGCAACGGATACGGAGCAAAGCTCTTACGCTGACCCACAAGGCCCGCCACGGCTTGGCTCCTCCGTACCTAGCTGAACAGCTGCACCAGTTGTAGCCTCTTCGCGCCCTCAGGTCCTGTACGGACAATAAATTAGCCGTTCAATTCTTCCGCTTAAAGACCGTTGGCGACAAAAGCTTTAGCTCTGCAGGTCCTAGATTGTAGAACTCGCATCCACGATTCTTATGCCACGACAACTACTCTCCTGCTGCTGACTATGGCTCATCCTTTTCAGCTGTCCTGAGCTGCTACTTCCATGCCACTCACTACCTCAACTGCTCTCCTAACTCTGCTATGCTTCCCACTTTCTCTTTGTTGCGTGAGATGAAGTCTGTTGGCTACCGAATGCGTACCGAAAGCCGCTTAGGCTGTGCGTGCGCTATAGACAACTCTCCTGCATAACACCCACATAGTCTCTGTGGCTTTGCGGAGTTACAGACGGAGACACATTAAATTACGTGTTCGTGCTAGTTGCTACAAACGCGGAATGCGGCTTTCCCTTCCGGTCAGAACTAGGACGCAAACGCAGCTCTCGCAGCGACAGCCTCAGCCGCTGCTTGACGAATACGCCGGAACCCTACAGCATGGTAGTTATCTTGTAGGTGCTGCACCAATGCATGCAGGTACATCGGCAGTAGCAGGAACTTGGCAGCGAGGAAGAGCGCTCGTACCTTGACACAACAAATCCGTATCCATAACGCAGACATATCTATTTAACAGCAGACGACGATTACACGCAGTCAAAAGTGTTCATAACGGCAATAAACCATCGCATAATAATAATAATAGCAACAATGCATTTGTATAGCGCCCTCAGAGAAGTGAATTCCTCTCTAGTCGCTTTACAGATGCTTCCTATAAAGCATTACCAAATTCTTGTTGGTGACATCCGCAATGCTGCTGGCACACCAAGCAGCAGGCACGAGCAAGTGCTGTAGTAAAAAATGCAAGTGCTGTAATAGCAGGTGCTGTAATTAAAAGGGGCGTTTTAAGCTTCTTTTTAAATGTCCTCTTGTCAGGGGACGTTGTGAAGTGTGTCGGTGCCGAGCTCCAGGCTGTCGCGCGATCGCATAAGCGCTAAATGATAATTATCCGCCATAATCCGGCCGGTTTAGCTGGCACCACCCTGTCATCGTTGTGGCCCCCTGAAGGGATAATGACAGCATTCGTCGCTCCTCTTCGCCTCCATTCCGTTCGTGCACGCGCGGCGACAGCGGCCGATTTACTTTGCGTACTTAGGCATACTGCCGTACCTTCGTTGCTCGCTCTTCACTACTCGGACTTTAGACTCTTCTGTACTCGGGTAGAACTGCAATTTCTACACTGCAATGCAGGCAATTCCACATCGCCCGCAGCGCGAGCGACGGCCGCATCGTGGCTCTTCTGCCGCCATATAAATGAGGCTGCTGTAGTAGCTAACCTTTACCGTATTTTTTTTACTCACCTTTGCCAGACGGCTCGGCAGTGGGATCAATCAATTGAACTCGCTGTAGCGCCCGGTGTCAACGCGCGACCGCCTGTTGCCCACTGCATCCGAAGCAGGCGGCTTCCCCAATTTTCTCCCCCGCCGCACTGCCACGCTTCGACCGGACTGGACGCGGATGTGCGACAGCTCAGAGAGAACTTTTCTTCGTAAAGGTCGGGCTATCAAACAGCCCCGTTCATAAAGCCTCGGAACAGAGCCTCGGTGGTTATCACTCCAGCATGCAGTGGCCAAAGAAAGACTTGCCCTCTGCACGACTCGAACCCGCGATCCAGGTGAGCAAAGTGAGAGTGCCTTACCTCCGGATTGCGCGAATTTTGCACGAGACGTGCAAAATTTTCGCGGAGCGGCTGCAGACGTAAATTGCATATCGTGGCCATTGTGCCCAGACCAAGCAAAAAGCGCGGCTGCGATGCTATCGCAACGCTGCCGGAAGTTACCGTCAAAAAATGGCCGACGAATCGTCGGTGTCTTCGCATCGCTCCGACTGCCGCCGCCGCCGTCTGACCAGAGCGCCGCCCAGCGGACGGCTGTTTTCTCGATTCACGACCGTCGCGATGCCCTCTCCAATTTAAGTGGCGGCTCGAAGTGAGAAATTCCACGATTGCGGCGGGAGCTATCGAAAATGCCGAACTCACGAAATACCGAAGAACTATCTGGGCACTGCAACTAATGCAGCAGTAAGCATAAAGAAACTAAAACCCCACCTATTTATCACAGCATTTACTGGGTCCCTGCGATTTGACCTTTATGTGCTTATGCGTTCTGCCACTGTGCATGTTGCCACTAACCATACTTGCATGATGACTCTGCATTCCACCCCTACATACGTCTATTCTTGTTTATCGAGCATGCTACCATTGACCATTCGGTCGTGTATACTTTGCAGCAAATGGAAAGCGCCTAAGGATAGATAGATTTCAAGAGGGCGCTTTAACAATTGTATTATTATTAGTATTATTATAATTGCCAACTTCGGGCGGGCTCATTTTACGCACGAAATAGAAAAAGCTCGGCGAAATTAGTCTCCGAACAGCCGACCTTCGCCAAAGGTGGCCTTCTTCAGTCAGGTTCATTCCTAATGTACTGGCATTTTCAGAAGTCGTACGAAAATTGGGTCAGAGAAATCCACACCAAGTTATGCGTAAGGCTGCTTAGCGCTGCTATTTTGTAAGCGGCATATTCCCGTTACGCACGCTGATTCACAGGACATCTTCGAGGAATACGTTACGATTAAATTAAGATTAAATATCAGCTATTTGGCGGCCTTATTTATACAGTGGCAGAGGAGTGTTAATGGCTGTCACCACCGCTTGTAGTTGGCAATAAAGGATCTCCCACTGTTTGACGTTTTCTTCGCTTCGGCGTCGAAAGGTTTACGCAAAACCGGCTGACATTTCACCTACCTACGTACTTGCGTACCCTGAGGCTATACATAGCAAACAGTCACTATTAGCTTGTTTAAAAGCCTCCTCTGTATAGCGGCAGAAGAGCCTGAACTGCCGCTGCCACCACCGCTCGAAGTTGGCGGTGGAGGATCGCCCACTCCAGGATTCGATCCCACGACTTCGGTTGCGAAGAGCGAGCACCTAGACCAGCGGTTCTCAACCTATGGGTCGTTCGACCCCCAAAGGGGTCGAACGACCCATTCGCAGGGGTCGCCTAAGAACATCGGGTCGCCTAAGACTACTTCGTATTGTTTTTGTGATTAATCGCTATGCTTTAATTACGTTCAATTTGTAACAATGAAAATATATCCTGCATATTAGATATTCACATTACGATTCGTAGTAGCAAAAGTACAGTTATGAAGTAGCAACGAAAACGATTTTACGATTGGAAGTCGCCGCAGCACGAGCACGAGCATGTATTAAAGGGGTCGCGGCATTAGGAAGGCTGAGAACTACTGACCTCTGACTCTGCTGGTAATTTACGAGGTGCGTTTTCTGAGCTCGACCGCGATTGTAGCTAAGGATGGGCGCTCTGAGCTCCGTCCGCCGACCGCCAGCAACCCTGCTCTCACCTTCATCCGCTTGAGAAAGGCCTTCCAGCTCGCTTTAAATGCCGACCGAGCCCGACGTATATCCCGAGAATGGAGCGTATCAGCGAGAATCTCCCGGTGCCGGTACGCGCCACTGGAAGTCGGTCGGCGGCTGAGGCGAGACGGAAGGAGCGGGCGTCGGGAGGACGGTGCTTTCCGCCTCCCCGCCCCCGAGTCGCGAGTCCCCCCCCCCCCGCATCGCAGATCGGCGTTCTGAGCGTTCCGGGGCGGCGTGCTTCGAAATGCAGCAGACTGGCTCCCTGCCTCGGGCCAATTAGCGTTTGCCCCTGTCGCCCGCCACTATTCAGCTCCTCTCGAAGGCCGTCGCGCCGGTCCGAATACGTCGCCAGTCTCTAAAATTGGAAGCGTCATGGTGCAACTGCCTTCGGGAGGTCGTAATTTATTGTCATATCCTCTTCGGCGATCGCCGTCGCTTAACAAGGAGTTCTATTCAGAAAATCTGCTCTGCGGCTGGCCGCCGCGTTGGTCGCCCGTTCGGGTTCAGAGGCTTCTTACAGCAGCGGCTGGCTAAAGATCTCATTAGCTCACGGCTCGTATAACAGGGGTAAGGTGATCGCTCTACGCGACTCAGGTCACGTGGGTTCGAGTGCCGCCACCGACCATTCTCTATTGTCCACGGCCGGCAGGCAGATAGCAGCCAAGGCCCTCTTCTGACGCCAATCCGTGAGACCGACGCCACTGCTTTAGTCTTCTTAGGTCTTCTTAAAAAGTCTTCCGCTCTTTCACTTGCCGAAGGCCGCTTTCGAAAGAAGCTTAGGCTCTGCTCGTCCTAGACTCTAGATCTCGCTTCATCAATAATAGTAATAATAATAAAAATGCTCTCGATAAAGCGCCCTCAGAGAACTCAATCTCTCTCTGGGCGCTTTACATTTGCTGCAAAGGGAAATGCAATTGAATGGTGAGTAATATCATGTTTGATAAACAAATAAAATGAATAACATGCTTAGGGGTGACATGTTCAGGGTCAGCATGCAAATGTGGTTAGTGGCAGCATGCACAGTGTCAGCACGCATAAGCACATCAAGGACGAATCACAGGGACCCACTAAATGCTGTCCTAAATAGGTGTGTTTTTAAGTTCCTTTTAAATGTGGTCAAGTCAGGGGATGTTCTGACACAGGTCGGGAGGGAGAACCACCATGCAACTTGAGATAGTTTGCTGTCATCGTTGTTTGGGTTTCAGTAATACGAACAGCAGTAAGGAAAGTTAGAGTTCGTCGCGTTGGAGGGCTGGAATGGATCGAAGCAAAGGTACAACGGAGTATCGTCTGCATTGAAGTGAAAGTGTAGATTGTGCTGGTGATCACATTGGCAAGAGTGGTTATAATGATAATAATAATGCACTTGATAAAGCGCCCTCAGAGAACTCAATCTCTTTCTAGGCGCTTTACATTTGCTGCAAATTAAAGCGCGGTTGAATGGTGAGTAATACCATGCTAGATAAAGATGAATAACATGGTTAGGGGAGACATGCACAGGGTCAGCATGCAAATGTGGTTAGTGGCAGCATGCCCAGTGTCAGCACACATAAGCACATGAAGGACGAATCACAGGGACCCACTAAATGCTGTCCTAAATAGGTGTGATTTTAAGTTCTTTTTAAATGTGGTCAGGTCGGGGAGATGTTCTGACACAGGTCGGGAGGGAGTTCCAGGCTTTGGGAGCATACGAACTAAATGCACGGTCTCCAAAGGATTTAAGGTTTGTACGAGGTATTTCTAGACTGTTGGATTCTGAAAAGTGGGTGGTACGATGGTTGGCCTGATGGGGGAGTATATCTGAGAGATAGGCTGGAGCCAAAGAATGAAATGACCTAAAAGTGAGCGACAAAACCATGAAGTCAATCCGTCGCTTGGCTGGTAGCCAGTGCAGGTCGGCGAGAAGTGGTGTAATGTGGCAACTGCAACGCTCACGACAGACAAGCCTAGCTGCAGATTTTTGCATCAGCTGCAATCGCCTGATGGCACATGCTGGTAGGCCAGCAAGCAGTGAGTTGCAGAAGTCGAAACGGGATGTCATGAATGCATGAACCAACTTGGACGTGGTATCCTTATCTAAACAAGCCCGAATTTTAGCAATGTTATGAACCTGCAAATAGGCAGATTTGACTATGGAGCTGATATGGTCGTCTAACGAGAGGTCGCTTTGGAATATGATACCTAGATTTCGAGCTGATTCAACAGGGGATATGCTGGCAGAGCCAATTTTGAGCGTCAGCCTTTCTAATTTGTGAATCACTCTGGGTTTGCCCATAACTAGTAAGTTAGTTGTATCATCGTTTAGTTTTAGAAAATTTGCTGCCATCCATGTGCATATGTCATCAATACATGCAGCAAGTGAGTTGACCGCTACCTTCAAAAGCTCTTACGAAACGACATCTTCTCCCCTGCTGCCAACTGTGGCGAATTCTTTACCGCCGTCCAGAGCTGCTACTTCGGCGCCACATGACATCCTCCCACACCACGCTACGCCCTCCCAAATCAGACGCGCGCAGTCTCTCTCCGAAGTGCAGCGTGAGATGCAGTTAGTCAGCTAGCGCAGGCACACCGGCCTAGGCGCCCCCTAAGGGCGCTAAATTAAGCCCTGCGGCCTAGCACCCTTTCGGCCGTCGCTGGGCTGTGAAGTTACTTAGGGAGACGCAAATATACTGCGCGAATAGAAGAGCGGTTCACCTTCTAAAACGGAAACGTCATTACTGGGACATTTCTTTTTAAGCTGGCGCTAACAGACGAACCAGCGAATGCAAACGCTTGGGTTTCCGCGAAGAATTGGCGACGCGAAGAAGAATAGACGAGGACGCCGGTTTTTCCGGTAGCCGCTGCGGCGGTGGTGGTGGTGGTATTGGGGTGGGGGACAGATGCACAAGGATATTAATACAATCTTTTGGCTAAGCTGCATCCCTGACGTGCTTCAACGTCAGCCAACCGGGGCTTAACGGAGGGCACTAATTCCACCGCTACGCGCTACGTGCTATGTTGCGTGCTATGCTGCGTGCTATGCTGCTCGCTATGTTCGACTCTAGCTTTTGGGCGGCTGCGAAATTCCCGATGCCCAACGTCAGTAAGACGAGCCTAGTAGTTAAGAGTGATCTTAGTGTCACCCGAATGTTGGATGACCCGACCCTTAAGATCGGTTTACAGCTGGCATTACTCCCGCGACCGTTGGCGGAGCCAAAAGAGGGGCCGAGGGAGGGGCCGAGAGGGGGGTATTCAGGCAGAGCGGTGCCACCTGAGGGGTACTAACCAACATCCGTCCTCCCGACTATCACCCACTCATGCTGGGGATGCGTAGAAAAAGGCCACCGTCCGACTGGGGGCTTTCTGGGTCCGGAGGGCACGTGCCAGCAGCACGTGACACATTGACGACAGCGGCGGCGGCAGCTGCTGCAGTAGCCACATCCGGCTTTATTCCCGCCGACACAAACGCGGAGCCCCTTTCCACTAGGTCGCCTACGTTTCGAAAGGCACACTGGAACTACGCAATCGGCACCGTTAAGGCCAGCGCCTCAGCATGGGAGAGTAAAGTTCTGACCAGGATTTCTCTTCGATGCCTGCATCGGCGAAGCCTGGTCGAAGCAGCGATGCCCTGCCTCTAGCTCCATTGGGTCGTAAATCGAGATGCATCACCCGGTCTCTCTTCTACCGTTCCAACCAAAGACATTAGAACGAGTCGTGGCAGACCAGCTGAACTCGTATCTTAAACCTTGCTAATAAATCCAAGTCTGATTTAAGAGCTAATCACTCCACAGAGTCAGCATTGCTTCGGGTGTATTACGACCCGCTGGGGAATGCAAACTTCAGTAGAGTCTCTGTGATTGTTTTGCTCGATCTTTCGGCAGCTTTTGATACCATCGATCAACGAGTCCTTCCTGATCGCCTCTCATCTCGCCCGGGCATCATGGGCACTGCTCTCCAGTGGTTCAGGTCCTATCTCAGTAGGAGACTCCAGAGTATTGCCGTGAATGGACAATGATCATCCAAGGAACCTCTGAAATATGAGGTACCTCTGGAATCTGTGCTTGGTCCTGTTTTTTTCACTGTTGATGCTCTCCCTGTTGCCACTGTGATTGCCAAGCACAATGTAGGCTTTCACTTCTATGCGACGACACTCAGTTGTACCTTTGCTTTGTTCCCTTCCAGCCCTCGAGCACGTCGAGTTCTCTCAATTCCCTTGCTGCGTGTATTGATGGACATTCGCACATGGATGACGGCAAATTTTCTAAAATTGAACGATGATAAAACCAACTTACTAGTTATGGGCAAAACAGGTGTGATTCAGAAATCGGAAAAGCTAACGCTCAAAATCGACTCAGCCAGCATATCTGCTGTTGAATCTGCACGAAATCTAGGTATCGTGTTCCAAACTGACCTTCCATTAGACGACCACGTCAGCTCCATAGTCAAGTCTGCCTACTTTCAGCTTCGTAGCACTGCTAAAATTCGAGCTTGTATCGACAGGGATACCACATCTAAATTGGTCCATGCATTTGTGATATCCCGTCTCGACTTCTATAAGTCACTGACTGCTTGCTGGTCTACCGGCCTGTGCATTCAGTCTCTAACGGTTGGTGCAAAATTGTTCAGCTAGGCTGATCTGTCGTGAGCATGGCAGTTGCCACCTCACACCACTTCTCGCCGACCTTCACTGGCTCCCAATCAAGCAGCACATCTACTTAAAGGTTCTGTGTCTTACTTTTAGGTTCATTCATTCTCTCGCTCCAGCCTACCTATAAAAACAATTCCTCCACCAGGCGAAGAATCATAAAACCCGCTGTTCTGACTCAAATTGTTTAGCCATACCTCCTACGAACCTCAAAACCTTTGGAGACCGTGCCTCCAGGCCCTATGGTCCCAAAGCCTAGAACTCATAACCGACGCAGGCTACAACGTCCCTTGTCATGACGTCATTTACAAAGAAGCTTACAACGCGCCTGTTTATTACAGCATTTGGTGGGTCTCTTCGATTCGTCCTTCGTGTGCATGTACCTGCTCACACTAAGCCTACTGCTTGCGGATGTTACTACTAAACATTTGGTGATGCTTTGTTTTCAGCACGTGGAACGTGCCTAGAGAGAGATTCAGTTGTCTGAAGGTGCTACACAAATATATTACTATTATTATTATGACTACGGGTGTTTAGACAATTCGACGTGCTGGAGGGCTGGAGGGATCAAAGCTAAGGTAAAACTGAGTGTCATCTTGGAAAAGTGAAAGCCTAGATTGTGCTTGGCGATTACGTCGGTAAGAGGGAAGAGTATAAACCACGAAAAGAAGCAGAACAAGCGCATAGCGCCGAGGTAACCGCTACATAAGCGGTTCTCTGGGACTCTCTCTCTCTCTCTCACTTTTGCTCTAGGCTAATTGAGCTTTTCGACTTTCATCAAGCAGCTTCCATCCTATGCAATCAATAAAATTTGTTCAATAAAGTTCAATAAAATAGTTCAATACAATTCAATAAAATAAAATGTGAAAAGATGCGGACCAAGCACCTGGAAGCACCTGGAAACAACTGGAAGCACCTGGACGCACCTGGAAGCACGACTCGACGCTTCCTTCGCTTGCAGCGATTCTGGCAGAGTCCGACGGAGTCGCGGCTACGGCTACGAGGGTTCCAATGCACAATCTGGTGCGACTTACGCCGACACGTTTAGAGTCAAGATCGAGCGTATTCTCGGCGCCTTTAAACAATTTCAATATACGCCTTAGAAGGACGCCAAGTTTGCAACTACCTCAACGGCGTCAAACTGTTCCACGTTCAGAAAGAAACTGCTGCTACGGTGGTGAATCATAGGATCGTCGCATACTTTCAGTATTTTTGCGGCCGTCTTTCGCGTGTCGTACGGAAGATCTGTAAGCTCCATTGTGTTTATCCGTCGATGTCGGCAGGGCTTACCCGCCTACCTATAATCCCTCTGGCTCTGCCACTGACAGCGACATGTGCCCGTAATCTAAGCCTACAAAAAACACTTGCCATCTGATGAGCATATTTTCTCGCCTGTCAAGTCGGCCTTCTTTCAGCTAAGGAACATTTCGCTGCCATGTCACCTTCTCCTTGCCCTGACCTGCCCCTCTCAGCACTACCTCAGCTCTCTCTCTCTCTCTCTCTCTCTCTCTCTCTCTCTCTCTCTCTCTCTCTCTCTCTCTCTCTCTCTCTCTCTCTCTCTCTCTCTCTCTCTCGTTCTCTCTCCCTCCCTCTCGCGCTCTCTCTCTCGCTCTCTCTCTCTCTCTGCTCTCTCTCAGCTCTCTCTCAACTATGTCTTCATCTATTTCAGTCTATTTCTTTCTCTCCCTCCCTCCCTCCTTACCCCCTCCATTTCCATTCGTTCATACATACACACACACGTACACGTACACGTACACGTACACGTACACGTACACGTACACGTACACGTACACGTACACGTACACGTACACGTACACACACACACACACACACACACACACACACACACACACACACACACACACACACACACACACACACACACACACACACACACACACACACACACACACACTCTCTCTCTCTCTCTCTCTCTCTCTCTCTCTCTCTCTCTCTCTCTCTCTCTCTCTCTCTCTCTCTCTCTCTCTCTCTCTCTCTCTCTCTCGTTCCCTCTCCCCTCTCTCTCTCTCTTTCTCTCTCTCATTCTCTGTCCCTCCTTCCTTCTCTTTTCTTCTCCCTCTCTCTCTCTCTCTCTCTCTTTCTCTCTCATTCTCTCTCCCTCCTTCTCTATCTTTTCTTCTCCTTTTCTCACTCTCTCTCTCTCTCTCGTTCTCTTTCCCTCCTTCCTCTCTCTCTTTCCCTCCTTCCTCTCTCTCTCTCTCTCTCTCTCTCTCTCTCTCTCTCTCTCTCTCTCGTTCTCTCTTTCTCTCTCTCTCTCTCCCTCTCTCTCTCTCACTCTCTCTCGTTCTCTCTTCCTCCCCCTCTCTCTTTCGCTCTCTCCTTCTCTCTCTGCTAAGTTGGTAGTAGTGGTTCTGGGCACGGGCACAATGAAGCAGAGAGCGCCATCAACGTGGTCACACGATGACGATACCCCTAAGGGGGATAATGCTCCTTAGTAATAACAATAATAATGCACTTGAAGCCCCTTCAGAGAACTCAATCTCTTTCTAGGCGCTTTACATTTGCTGCAAAGGGAAATGAAATTGAATGATGAGTAATAAATATCATGCTTGGTAAACAAACAACATGAATAACATGGTTAGGGGTGACATGCACAGGGTCAGCATGTAAATATGGTTAGTGGCAGCATGCAGTGTCAGCACGCATAAGCACATCAAGGACGAATCACAGGGACCCACTAAATGCTGTCCTAAATAGGTGTGGTTTTAAGTTCTTTTTAAATGTGGTCATGTCAGGGGATGTTGTCAGGGGAGGGAGTTCCAGGCTGTGGGAGCATACGAACTAAATGCACGGTCTCTAAAGGATTTGAGATTTGTACGAGGTATTTGTAGACTGTTGGATTCCGAAAAGCGGGTGGTACGATGCTTGGCCTGATGGGGGAGTATGTCGGAGAGATAGGCTGGAGCCAAAGAATGAAGTGATCTAAAAGTGAGCGAAAAAACCTTGAAGTCGATCCGTTGCTTGGCTGGTACCCAGTGCAGGTCGGCGAGAAGTGGTGTGATGTGGCAACCTCAAGACTATATCCCTTAAAGACGATTTTTGGGGAACGATACTCCTACAAACGATACCTCTGAGAACCATATCGCTGAAGACGATAGCACCGAGAAAGATATTGCTGAGAGCCGAGCATTATATTAAGCCACTGAAGCGAAGCGTCATGGCAGCAAAGAGCCAGTTATACAAATAATAATACTTATAATACATTTGATAAAGTACCCTCAGAGAGCTCAATCACTTTCTAGGCACTTTAAATTTGCTGCACAGGAAGCGAGATCGAATGGTCATGCTAGCATATTCACTAAACAGCCTGAATAACATGGTTAGGGGTGACATGCACAGGGTCAACGTGAAAATATGGTTAGTGGCAGCACACATGCAGTGTCAGCAAGCATAAGCACATAAAAGACGGGTCACGGGGTCTCACGAAAATGCTGTGATAAATATGTGCATTTTTAGTTTCTTTTTAAATGTGTTCAAATCAGGAGATGTCGTGATGCAAGTCGTGAGTGAGTTCCGAGCTTTGGGAGCATAGGAACTAATGGCGAGGTCTCCACAGGAATTGAGGTTTGTACGAGGTATAGGTGAAAAATTAGATTCCGAAAAGTGGAAGGCACCACGCTTAGATTGGCGAGAGAGTAAATCTGATAAGTAGGCTGGAGCCAAAGAATGAAGGGACCTAAAAGCGAGTGACAAAAACCTTGAAGTCGATGCATGCGTGCAGTAGCCAGCAGACGGCAGGCGCGTCCGTTGACGATTCAGGCAGCGAGGAATGTGCAACCGTGGCTTTAGCTTAAGATACTTCATAGGATACTCCATAGATTCTAAGAAGAAGATACTCCATAGGATATAATGAACCGCTAGCATAACGAGCCGCAGCTGAACCTTTCGCAACTGAACTTTCGTGAACCTAGCAATGCGTACTGCCGTCACTAAAGCACCGATGCCCGTGGTGACTAACCGGTTGAAAAATGATGGGCAGCTTACAGCCCTCGACGGCTGCCGAGGGAGCACTGCGCGAGAAGCTGTAGCTTTCTCAAAAGATGGTGCAACGTAGGGAGCCGACCGTTAGCCAGTGCTCGCGTGCTTGTTCGGCGTCCTTGCGACAGACAGGTTCGCTTGTCGACGATCACTCAATAGCGGTTCGACGCGAGAATGCTACTAGAGATCGCCCCGTCGGACTGAGTGACTAGCGGTTCAATAAACAAAGAACGAGAACTTCAAGGCTCCAATAAAAACAGTAAGAAGTCTTTAAAGGTGTAGGCAGGGCGACGATGTACGACGCTGCTTTCATCAAAGCTGATAATGATGCACGCCCCATTGAGTAGGCTACCGCTAACCGTTGGATCGTGCTTCCTTTACCGCATATGTTAAGTGCATGAAAAACGATCAAGTTCTCCGAGGGCACTATACAAAGTTATTACTTTTTAATATTAATAATAATATTATTAGCGAAAGCCCAGACTCTTCAAGGCTGCGCTCGGGAAGCGACGGGATCGAACGAATCGACCGAGATCCGAGTACAGTACGCCAGCGGCTCCCTGGCGAACTGCTCAAAAGCGAAAAAAAAGTTGGCAGTCTCAGACCGCCCCCCCCCCCCCGGCGAGCTTCGGTCAACTCCTGGCGAGAACTGGCGAGGTATCCGGACTGCGGGCGGCCCTATTAATCACGGCTTAATTAATTGCGCACCGCCCTGCCGACCACCGCCCGGCGGCTGGGCGTGGCGCCCAGCGACCAATCGGATAGCGGCCCGGGGTAGCCGCGTGGCCGCTCGGGCCACAGCTCACGTCATTCTCCGGCCGCCTGCCTGCGAGCGACGATCGCCAGCAAGACTCCCGAGCCGACGCGACTGTTCGCGCGCGCGCAACGAACGCCGAGAACGAACGGCTGCGAAGATGATTGGCAGCTCGAGCACCCTCGTACTTTTCCACGTGGTTACGGCCGGTAAGAACGGCGCGGAAGATCTGGGAACCGACGAATCTCTCATCGTGCAGCTCGTGTACCTCCTGTACGACTTGGCTAACAACAAGGTAGGCGCGCCTGCGCGTGCGGCCGACCGAGTTTCGACCCGTCGCCTCCGAAAAGCCTGCCGGCTTCGAGGCGGAGGCGGCGGCCGCCGTCCAAACGAGGCTAGAGCGAGCTACCACCGCGGCGGATCCGCGGAGGCGTCGTCGAGAAGCCGGGTAGAAGTGACCGCCGGCGGCGGCTAGTTACTCGCCGAGCATATGGTCGCTTCCCAATGTCACCCACGTCGCATTGCTGCGTAAGCTTAGTAGGTGGCCAGCGGCGACGCTGGTAGCGCTCGCGCTGGGCGTGCTAGCCGATGTCGGAGCGGTTAATCTAGGTGACCTTGGCGGAGGAGCCAGAGAGTAGAGAGAGAGAGAGAGAGAGAGAGATGGTGGAGGCCCACGCCGAACCTATTTGTCGCCGGCGGCATGCCTGCATCGGCGGCGGGCGCGTTCGGCTGCTGTGCGAGCTGCTGGCTTGCCGTTCGCGAACACGACGCTGCATGTAGAGAGGCGCGCAGGCAATAGACTCGAGCTTGTTTGCTTAATTCTCAGGACAATAAACAGTAAATATTGCCGTTCAGTTAATACCCCTCCCCCAGGTCGTCTGTCGCCCATCCATCTCGTGGCGGTGGGGATGGATGCTGCACAGCCGTGGCACCGAAATGTGAGCTCGGGAGGATTGGCGCCGTCCAGGGAGGGGGTGGGAGGGCAGGGGAGGGCAGGGAAGGGCAGGGAAGGGCGGGCACCTGTAGGGCGCCGGAACTTTTTTCAGCTCGTTCGACGAGTAGCCGCCTGCTGCCTGTCTACCTGTCTAGGTGTCGACGATGCAGCAGCACTACGTGCGGCCTTCCATCAACAATGACTACGTGGACAGCGTGCTGACCGACGAATGTCGAGCTGCGACCGGCATGCAGCCGGACAGCATCAGAAATGCTCTGCCCGTCGACGGTGTCCTCGAAGAGGTGAGGTCCCGGGCCGCGAACTCCCCCACCTTACCCCTCCCTCCCCCCGGGTTCCCAGGGCCTGTCGAGGGATACGCGAACGAGCCCTCTCTCCTCGAGCCCTCCGGCGCTGGGTGCTGGGCCTACCTGCGTGCCACCGCCACGATCGCACCCTGCTTCCTGCCGGCAACGAGCCATGCATGCCTACCGAAGCAGCAGTGGCTCTCCGGCAGAGGGCATGCGGGTACCGCGATGCGGTGGCTCTCGGTTAATGCTGGCCTGCGCACAGGCTGAGGCATTGTGCTTCGCTGCATTGAATGGCCGAGCCGTGGCTTCGGGGTATTGTTGAGCAACGTAGCCGTCGCCAACGTATCTGCTCCGAGATCGGCGGCGCAGAGGGGGGAGGCGCAGAGGGGGGAGGCGCAGAGGGGGGAGGCGCAGAGGGGGGAGGCGCAGAGGGGGGTCGCCCTGGAGGGGGAGGCGCAGAGGGGGGAGGCGCAGAGGGGGGAGGCGCAGAGGGGGGAGGCGCAGAGGGGGGAGGCGCAGAGGGGGGAGGCGCAGAGGGGGGAGGCGCAGGGGGGGGCTGCTCTTAATCCAGCTGCTCACGCTGCTCGCGCGATTTGCAATGCCTAGGCACTCTCTCACGTGCACATGAGCATGTACATACGCAAGCCTGCCTGCCCGCGAAAGCAGGCATGTGCACACGCACAGCACCCATGCACGCAGCAACACACACACACACACAGCACAACACAACACGCACACAAACACATGCACTTACAGAGACTGCATGGGGTGCTGTAGCTGGCGGGCGTTCACTGAGATCGGGGAGAAGTGAGAGTAACAGTATTTTGTTGATAATAATAATACGTTTGTATAGTGCTCTGTGCTTAACTTGAGCATGTTCCTACCTGCATCTATTTGTCATGCTAAAAGTACAGTGAGCTAAGCAGCTATAAATAAGTGCATCCTAATCAAACTTTTAGTAATTGCCTTAACTGTCCAGATGCTCTTCAGACTTCTTAGAATCAAAGCAACACACTAGCCATGATATTATTAGTCAGTTCTAGATGGTCGCTCATACCGTCATTCAATGGTTGAATCCAGATAATCTGCTCTCCCTGCACAGATGGCTAACGCTTAAGACGGACTCGACTAGGCAGGTTTTTTTCTGTTTTTTTCTTTATTATCAAGCAGCTTGTCGAGTGGTCATTCCTCAACAAATGATAATAATAATAATGCACTTGATAAAGTGCCCTCAGAGAACTCAAATCTCTTTCTAGGCGCTTTACATTTCCTGCAAAGGGAAACGCGATTGCAGGGTGAGTAATATCATGCTTGATAAACAACATGAGTAAAATGGTTAAGGTCACATGCACAGGGTCAGCATGCAAATGTGGTTAGTGGCAGCATGCACAGTGTCAGCACGAATAAGCACATCAAGGATGAATCACAGGGACCCACTAAATGCTGTCCTAAATAGGCGTGTTTTTAAGTTCTTTTTAAATGTGGTCAAGTCAGGGGATGCTGTGACGCAAGTCGGGAGTTAGTTCCAGGCTTTGGGAGCATACGAACTAAATGCACTCTCTCCAAAGGATTTGAAGTTTCACTCGCTTTTTCCACCGGTGCTCCGAAATGTGTAATACAGATATGGAAAGGCACAACTTTATTAAAGCTCTTTCCTCAAATTTTGTTGATGCATTCTTGCTCTCGATATCTATATACGTAACACTAAAGGCATTTCATGGTGCCCGATTAGTGTCGAAGTTGTCGCGAAAGAACGAACACTTCGTGGTGGAATTACTAATGAGCCGGTATTTTGTTTCTCGAGTGACATGCACACACAGCATTTGTTCGTATTTGGATTTTCTATTTTTCATGTTTCTTAGACCTCGCGACGCCTAGCAAATGACAGGGATAACTTGTTTCATCTGGTGTGCCTGCCAAGCCCTGGGACCTGTATGCAACCCGTGTGCAACCCAGAAGAGGGTTTAGCTACTTGCGTTCAAACCGAGAACGATCCTCATTCTGGGATTCTTACCTCGTCTGCTGTAGAACCACTGTCTGCATCGTGTAGCCTCGCTGAACGACGGTAGCAATCTCGTGCTCGGTGTGGCGCTGTTGCTGCCGTTCAGCAATGCCGAGTCAAAGAGTGCTCGCACTCCAGGATGTTTGCTTCGCGGTTACTTGCAGATGGAGAGGTTCTTTCGTGGCAAAGGCATGCACGGAGATCAAGGGGGCAGCGGGTCGTTCTGCTTTTGCACGGATGGCCCGAACCACATGCGACTCGTGCTGCACCCGGCCGCAGCAAATCAGCACATCGACTTGCCACCTCATTACTACCGCTACTTTGATCTGAGAAAGGAGTTCACCAAGACGTACAGCGTCTCGGCAGCGAGCTTGCACGACGTCTCCAAGTGTATCCTTTTGCTGACGTGTGTTCCGCGATGATGGCTGCTGCACACACACACACACACACACACACACACACACACACACACACACACACACACACACACACACACACACACACACACACACACACACACACACACCACCCCCCCCCCGGTGATTTCTCTGACAACCTACCTGCCTACCTACCGGGCTCACATGCAGGAGCAGTCAGGCAGTTAGGACTGGTTAGTGGACTGCCCAGTTTGGAGAGTATTGTCCACCGAGCCCATCCATCGAGCGATGGAAGCTGGCTGCTTTTGTGGCCGTGCAGCCAGCCCCCCCCCCCCCCCCCCCGATTGGCATCACGTTACCGATCTTCGGCTGCATGCAGCTATTTGACATCCGGGAATGTGGGAGTGGGTGGGTTGGATTCCCAAGCGAGGGCACATTTGCTTTGCCAACTGTAGATATAGCAGGTAGTGCGATCGTTGACCAGCGGCAGAGGTCGTTCTGCCGGCTGGCAGCTGTGCCCGTGCGATGCATTGTGTGTGATGGGGTACTTTTTTTTGATCTCACCTGGGCCACCCAAGCACCCTCAAGGTGGCTGTGAAGGTCAATGACCCTCTGCACAGCATTTAGCTGCACAAGAGCCTTAATTGCTGTCAAGTATACCACTTGCAGAAAGCCTGTGCAGGACTCGAACCCACGCCCTGGGTCGTGAAGACTTGGCACCTTAGTATTCCTGGGATATATAATCCAGGCACACGCCTGAATGGCACTAGCCAGCCACCTTTCTACAGGCTTGACTCTGGTCTGGTGGGAGGCTCAAAGTTGCTGATCACGTGGACTGGGGAGCATGGCAGCTGCCCAGTCCTTCGATTCAGCTGCTCAGCTGCAGCAGATTAATCTTTCACCTTCAGCTTTCAGCTTCAGGCTGTCTATTAATTGTGCCTCCGAGTTTCCTGTTGTCTAGTCCGAGCCTGTTGTTGCCCCGCGGCCATCACTGTAGGCTGCATCTTCGAAGTGACCGCGAAGGCGCACAGCTCCCAGCGTCCGGGGTTCTGCATTACTTTTTGACCAGCTCTGCCTGATCTCATCATTTGAATTTGGTGAAAGTAAGTGAGTGCACACACTTCATGTGCTGCATGCGACCATCATTAAACAGGATGACTAAGCGTGAACGAGAGCTTGCCTAATCAAGTTCGTCAAGGTAAAATCGGCTTTTTTGTTGTTGTAAGCAGGTCTAGCAGAAGCATCTCTTGTTAGTCATGCAGCAAAGTGATTCGGCTTCTCTCGCCGGATCGATGCTCATCGCACCTCGTGGTCGACGGATTAGTGCCACATAGTAGTGCCGCCTCGTTCTTGTACGCTCGTAATGAAAAGCCATCCTCCCAGCTTGTCAATGCCGTGCCAGGTATGCCCTCTATAACTCAAGACTATGTAGAGCGTTATGCTGAAGCGCTTTTTTTCACGGCACATAAAAGCTTAAGCCGTAAGCAGCTTTCGCTGAGCATACGGTTGCTAATAGATCAACTCATACAGCAACCAGAGAAAGCCAGAAGCATAACTGGGCTGACTCGAGTCCGTGGTGAGGACCGTTGAGGAATTAGTGCTCGGCATGGAAATAGTAGCACAGGATGGCCAGAAAGAATGTTCCAGGGTTGACATCACGAGGATGGATATAATTTCGTAAGAATTGTGTCGGTGAGTTCCATGGTCTAGAGCCAGAGAGCAAGAGCTTTTGTCGCCAGCAGAATGGAAGAGCTAATTTCGTGACAGCAGAGAAACTCTCAGAGGCTCGCTGAGGCTGAAACAAGAATGTCAGTGAGAGCAGTGATCGTTGCATTCTGTAGCGCAGCCCTCGCTGGCAACATCTAGAATAATGCCGGGGATGGATGAAGCCTTGACCTTGCCTGGGAGACTGCTTAGTGTGTGTTTGGCGGCTGGGCTAGCTGGCTTCCGGCGTGTGTTGCAGGCAGCCGTTGTCGACGCGAGATAAGTAGCCAGTGGCGTTCACACCATGCGATCCCAGAAATCTCATCACATCACAGGTCACAGCGAGTCCTCCTAGCCCATGCCCATGCCTGTGCAGGCAGGCCCAGGCACGCCCACATGTTGCCAGCAAAAGACGGCATTCGTAACCGGCCTGCCAGCCGTGTTCCACGATGGGATGCCTCGACCTGTTGTGAGCCGGCCTCAGGCA
This sequence comes from Cristatella mucedo, assembly GCA_009760855.2. Classification (NCBI taxonomy): domain Eukaryota; kingdom Metazoa; phylum Bryozoa; class Phylactolaemata; family Cristatellidae; genus Cristatella; species Cristatella mucedo. The sequence continues at coordinate 862,797 of WPIO01000099.1, read as the reverse complement.
AGCCTGTGACCGGTTGTGGCTAATCAATCACACGGGCAGCAGCAGGCTGCGACAGGGCTGCCCGATGGAGCCCTGAAGCTTGATCCACATGCAGATGACTGCATGTGGATCAAGCTTCGTCGGTCAAGCGTTGCTGGCTCATGTCGTGATTGATGGCAGCTGCCCTCGGCGGCAGCTTTTAACTCACCATCTGGGGTCAAAGATGCTCTGCCGGAGCAAGCCTTGGCCACTTGTGTGCCCATCTTTGAGATGATGCCCCCAGCTGCCTCCAATGCTTCGGCCTCCGGATGCCTGGGCTACTCCCGGTCCCTGTTTCGCCCTGACGACCCAGTGCGTCACACGAACTGGTACTGAGCTTTTGCAGGGGCGTAGTCTATGCTAGCCTTCCCAGCCAACTCACCCCTCGCCCCCCGGGGGTGCGTGGCAGTTCGAGCCACTGCCTTCCTGCCTATGCTGTGGTGCACCCGAATGCCTCCGTCTTGGCGACAGTCGAAAATGGCCCACTACGACGACTTCTTATTGGTGCAAGTGAAAATGAAATAGGTTAGTCTACGTCGACTTCGACAGGGGCCGGCAACAACTTGCCGTGTGACCGCCATGCTGTCTTCCTTGAGGCAGCAGCAGCAGCCGAGTGCAAGGGAGTCACGGGAGGGAGTCACAAGTCAAGGGAGGCACAGCTCTCGTAGCAGCCCAGCAGTGGCTGTAGCTGATCGGAGCACTGTTTGAGGCCACCGCCGGATGCTCGTAGTTTGCTCCGCTTGCAATCTACTCACTGCCCTAGGGTGCCATGTGCTCATGCTGCTTCCTAGCGCTGGCAAATCGCATGCCGGTGGCGTACTGCCTCGCAGGCAGGCCCTTGCTGCAGCTGCTGCAACAATCAGCCTCACTCAGTCGCCGCTGTGAGCCTTGACATTGCACTGCCAGACCTGGGCCTCGAGGAGGATATATGCGTGGACTACGGCGTCCGCAAGGTGCAAGAGATGGCGCGAATTGTCGAGCGCCTGCTGCAGGACGGTTCGTAGCTGCTGCTGCTGCTGCTGCACCCACTCTTAGCGACAGGTGTGGTGGGTGGGCGCGCACCCTGGCACAGCGGCGTACACACGTCCGTGCTGCCTATCCGTGCTGCCGTCGTCCCGTGCCCGATCAAAGCCGGCTGCATCTGCTGCCGGCGGGCTGAACGGCGAAGCCTCAGCTGGCAGGCAGCAGACGCCAGCTTAACTGATCAGCTCTGACAATGGGCCAGTCATGCATGGCTGGCTGTCAGCAAAAGGCAGACGAGACGATAGGTGTCCACTCACTGGCTGAGCCAGCCGGCAGCTCTCCCTCCCCCCCTTTTTTTATATCAGCTGCTGCCCCGGTGCCTCAGTGTCAACAGCTGTCGTCAGTGGGTCCGTTTTATAATAATGCTTGCCCAGTGAGGTCCGACGAGTCGCCAGGTCGTCTGTGTGGTGCTAGCCGAGCGCCTGCATTTGGCTCGATCGTACGCGAACCGAGTTCTCTTAGCTGAGCTTGCTCGCTGCTCTGAGAGGCGACGGTAGTGCTGCTGCTGCTGCCTGCCCCCAGTCTCCGCCTCGGCGGCAGCAGCAGCAGCAGCAGCTGTTTGGCTGCAGCTGCTTTGTTTTTTTTTGCCATCGAGAGCTGCTTGAGACGAAACCCGTATCAGTCGAGAGCCGGGTTTCCGGGAAGACCCGAGCAATGCGGTGGGGATCGGCGCAGCCTCGGTGCTGCTGCTGCCGTGGCTCTTGACCTCGTGCATGCAGGCGTCCGGTGTAACCGGTCTACCGTGAACCAGTCTGGCAGCTCCGGCTTCAGCTACACTGCACCTGCCACTGAAGCTTGCAGGGTCGAGTGCTGTCTGTTCGTCTGACCGTGCGATTTGACATTCCGTCTGACAAGAGGCTAGCTTGTGGCAGCTGCTGCTGCAGTAGTGGTAGCTAGCACACGCACACAGCCCGGCTGAGGTGGTCGAGGCCGTGTGGCGGAGGCGCGCGTGCCGTCTAGCGCCAGCCTGTGTGCACAGGGCAGGCTGTCGATTGATAAACGCACCCTGTTGCTCAAACACGGGCATGTCTAATCTCACGCAAGCAGCCGGCTTCATTCCTCAGCTCAGCCGAGGGTGGTCGGCAGCTGAACCCGCCGCTGTCGTCAGGAGTAACCTCCGGCCGAGATAGTAACAAACACACACACACGCGCGCACACACACACACATGTCTCGAGTAGGCGAAGACGGTGAAGTCTAACTATTATACCGTCGTTGGGCATTCTGCGACAGTATTCGACAAGCTGATGGCACTGAAGCTGCAAGTGCCGGTGAAGCAGCAGCAGCCCCCAACGGCAGCTGTGGTGGCCGTGGCACCGTTCCGAAGCGGGTGGGCGAAAGGACGATGCTGCGTGAACCCGGGTGCAGGCCTTGGTCATTATGCAAGAGATCCGCCCTCTAGAGTGGCCCACTTGGCTAGGACCAGTTCCTGTGCACGGCTCTTTGAGATTGTGAATGGGTTTGGTCAGGAGCTCTGAGCATCGATAGTAGCTAGCTTACACCGACTGAGCTGCTCATTAGCTGTTGCAGCTGCTGCACGATCGCTGCCGATGGCCACTGAGCTGGCCATTGGCAGACGTAGCCGAATGACAGCATCCTGCTGCTGATGTGGGTGAGCTTCGGTGCCCGAGCACGAAGCTGCCGAGAGCCAAGCCGGTTAGTAAATCGCTGACCAGACTAGGGAGGGGGACCAGAGCGACTCGCAGAGGTCAGCAGCTCGGCTCACTGGTGACAGCAGCAAGGGCTGACACTTCCGGTGGCACGGAGCCTCTGGTGCTTCAGATGCGCCAAGCAGCAGGGCCAAATATGGAGAAGCAAATTCAGAGAAGGTTCACCGAAGACGCTTCCTGCCCCTAGGAGGTTGCTGTCTTGTTCAGTGCTGTGGCCGAGCAGTTTGCCATACAGGAGGTGTGTGACATGCTGCAAAAAAAAAGTGAAGGAAAACATCGCCGCCACGATGCTTCACTCCTGCCCAATTAGACAGAGTGGAGTGCTCCTTGTTCTTTTCAGTGTACACTGCAGCTTCTTACCCATCTCAACAACTCAGCAACTGCTTTCCGAAAAATTATGCACGTTTTTCAATGCCAAAGAAGCTAGCTAAAAATAATGTTCAAGAACGAGTTTTGTTGATTTCGCTCTGCATTGAGCTTCTGGGTTGAAAAGGCAGAATTCAAATGCAGCGGCACATCTATCTCTGCCGCATGTCCAAGCTGAACGAGTAGTGTAACCGTTGGCAACGTTGGCAGTAAGCTAACATTACGTTGATTCTGCTTGGCACGGACCTGCTCAGCTCAACTGCTAACACATCTTACTTATTATCTTCGCGATGCATTTCCGAACGCGTCTTATTATCTGCGTAATGTATTTCAGAATGTTCGGGCGATGCAGATATTCTCTTCAGGCGAGAATCGCATATGTAATTGCTAGGCTAGGATTTAAGGCCGGTCCCGTGCTCAATCGTCTTATTTTGAGAGTTCCAGGATTTGGGAGCATACGAACGAAAGGTGGTCCTCCATAGGATTTGAGGTTCGTACGAGGTGTAACTAAGCGAATCCAATCAGAATGCTGTTGACGCGATGCCTAGCTAATTCAAGAGAGAGAGAGAGAGAGAGAGAGAGAGAGAGAGAGAGAGAGAGAGAGAGAGAGAGAGAGAGAGAGAGAGAGAGAGAGAGAGAGAATGCTAGTAGGTTGACTGTGAAAGCAGAGGCAGCCCCAACTGTACCTGTGGTCGAGGGCTGGCACCGTACGGTCAACCCAGAGCAGGTAGCAGGTGTCCCGTGTGCCCAACTTGTGTAGGGTGACGTGGATGACAGTTCTGCAGTGCTACGTTCGCGGAAACAGCTGGACATCCGGTCGTGTTTCCTCGGAAGCGGAGGAGGAGCTTCGTAAGTTGCATTCTTTGAACGTGTACGCTGCTGGCTGTAATCGCAGCCGGCTGTAATCCCAGCCGGCTGCATAAAGCTAGGGGGTTGGACGGCCGACTTTCCTGCTTACAAGCATGCCTATTCCACTGGCCTTGGTATATTTACGCAACGACATCTACTCTCCGACTGCCGACTATGGCACATCTTTTTCAGCGGTCCTGAACTGCTACTTCTATGCTACGAACTACCTCAACTGCTCTCCTGACTCTGCTATGCTTCCCACTTTCTCTTTGCTGCGTGAGACGAAGTCTGCTGGCTACCGAATGCGTACCGAAAGCCGCTTAGGCTGTGAGTGAGCGATACAAAACTCTCCTGCGTAACACCCACATGGTCTTTTTTGACTTTGTGGAGTTACTGACGGAGATACATTACATTATCTAGAACCATGGGTGGGAGTTAACTCTTCGGGCGAAATGTGCCGAATCGTACCGACTCTGCCCACAGAGTAGTCCATCGGCAGGACTAGCGGATCGTTGATTCTGCTTGTCTGATGAACGGCCTTCAAAGAAACTGGCAACTGAAGATGGCACCATGTGTGAACGCCCTCGAAAAGCTTAATATATATATATATATATATATATATATATATATATATATATATATATATATATATATATATATATATATATATATATATATATATATATATATATATATATATTTCCCTTTGCAGCGGTTAAGGTGCTCGCTCCGACCAAGGTCTGACTGAGGTCGTGGGTTCGAGCCCCGAGGCATATGTGAAGCCAGCGCCTGAATAGAGATTAAGTTCTCTTGGGGCGCTATTTCAATAAATTATATATATTATATATTATATATTTAAATGCAAAGCACCTAGAAAGAGATTGAGTTCTCTGAGGGCGCTGTTTCAAGTGTGTTAGTGCATTATTGTTATTATTATATATGTTTAGCTTGTCCACTTGTACAGTGACGACCAGGCGTCCCTACGGCTACGAGCTTAGGCAGCGCTAAATGAAAGGTCCATAATCAAAGCCAGTCGTTCCACGTTGCCACTGGAATCCGTGCCCCGTGCAAAACGCTGTGAGCTGGCCGAGTGTAGCCGAAGCATGTGTAGCCGAAGTGTAGCCGAGTGTAGCCGAAGCATGAGGTGCAGCATGTGTAGCCGAAGTGTAGCCGAGTGTAGCCGAAGCTTGAGGCACAGCCTTGCAGTTCTTGCTGGACAGCGGTTTACAGATCCCGGCCAAGTACACGTGTAATAAGAAAGAGCTTCCCAGTCGCCTCAGCATCAGCATCGCAGATCGGCCGTTCGTTTCAGCAGGGGCTTGTGCAACTCAATAGGTTCTAGCTGGGGGGGGGGCGTCTTCGCCTAGAAGTAAGGGGCTCACTGTTGACGACTCAGGTCGTGGATTTGAGTCCTGCAGCAGGCAATCCTTTATTGGCCACTGCAAGCTGTAGTGATAGCTGTGGTGTTGAAGGATTTTCTCGCTCTAGTTCGTAGAGAAACAAACGAGGCTGTTAAATCAGCCAACTCTTTTTTCGAGGAGGATTAAGCTAGTGTAACTAAAATGGCACGAAAAATAATAGCAATAAAGCATATACTTAGCTTATTATACGGTGGACAATTAAGAACTATGCAAAGGTTTCGAAGAACGGATTTAAAATAGTGGCCTGCTACTAGTAGTTAGTATTCTCTGTGAACAAGCGAGGCTGTTAAAGCTGCTTCGTTGTTTTAATGTCCCACCTCTGCCAGCCGTAGAGGCTGTCCCGAATTGTTCGGTACGAGGTGGTACGTTCGAGCAGGTCTTATCGCCACTGTGCTTTCGCCGTCGGCTGAAGTTCTCGAAGAAAAGTGGCAGCCGATACTTTAACCCCAAACCGGCTTCGTCCGAGCCTGCGTGACACAGCCCTTTGCGAATGTGTTTGGCCACACGAGCTTTTCTCTTTCAAAACGGTCGCTACGGCTGTGCTGACTCGATCCTGTGCTTCGAGCAGGTGCTCGGCTGCTGAGCGTGGCCGAGCAGCCGCTAGCAGCTGCAGCAGCAGCAGGACAGGGCTGGACAGCAGGACGGTCGCTTCGTATCTTGTCTCTTGATAAAAGACAAGGCAAGACTGCGATAAGGCATACCCGGAAAGCTCTGCGGGCCGTGAGCAGCACCTGCCACCACTGGCTGAGCTGCCGTCGGCCACCGCAGGATATCGGCAGAACTTAGGTCGTGTGCTACGTAGTGTACAATTCTGGGCATGCTTTCTAGTCCGGTCGACATCTATCCACCGAAATTGCCTGAGTGTGAGGCAAGAGCCGGCGTTGCTCGCTTTTCCGTCTCTCCTCTTTGCCACGAGCTCTCTTTGCTGGCTTGGTGACCGTATCAAACGAGGCCGTCCTCCTCAGTCTCTCTCTCTCTCTCTCTCTCTCTCTCTCTCTCTCTCTCTCTCTCTCTCTCTCTCTCTCTCTCTCATGCAAGGGATTTCTTCTCATCCTCTCCAAAGGTGGGCAAGTCGAAGAGACAGACAGACAGAGATAGAAAGACAGACGATAGAGAGAGAGGGAGAGAGAGAGAGCAGACAGAGCAGAGAGAGAGAGACAGAGAAAGAGACAGAGAGAGGGGGAGAGACAGAGAGAAAGAGAGACAGAGAGGGGAGAGAGAGAGACAGAGAGAGGTAGAGACAGCACTGCCATGGGACGGCTTCGGTTTTTGATCCCTAGTGGCCAGATTTCGAGCTCACACGTGGCCATGGAAAAGGTGTAATGATATCGAGGGTAGAAACTCTGTCCCTCTGCCATAGTAGAGGACTGTGCATGCCTTTCAGGTTTTCCATTTCCTGCTCACGAGCTCAATAGGCTAGTGTGCAAAGTGTTGCCATTCCCTGCAAGCTGGTTCCACTCACACTCCGTGCACAGCTGCTGATCGTGGCAGGCCTGCCAGGCGTGTCGAGTTCGATTCGAGTAGGAAACTCCTCCGTCGTCGAGTGTTCGGCCACCATCACTGGAGGTGATGTCAAGCCCCCTTGACGGTCGTGAAGCTGCTTATCTACCAAGCTGTTGCGATCGAGTCATTTGGCTGAAGCAAATAATGTCGACACATGTTCCGCTTTCTGTTTGATCTTATGTTCTGATCTCTTCGTCTTACTCGGCCAGCTCAGCAGCCTCCTCCAGCCTCCCTTGCTGCTGCTGCTGCTGAATCGTCGATTTCGCTTGCCGCAGCCTAGTGTTGGCTGCTGTTGCTGCTGCAGGCAACATGTCAGTGGAGCATTTTAGCTAGTGGTCTGCTGTGAGCCGGACGTGGATCGTGTAGAATGACGTGCTTGCACTCCAGGATCGAATTGGGGAGAATTGGGGGTCGGGGTCATCGTCTGGCAGGGCGGGAGGGGAGGCCTTAGCCCAGGAGGTAAGGTGCTTGCTCTTCGACCCAGTTTGTGGATTCGAATCCTTTAGTGGGTGATCCTGTAGTGTCCGCTGCAAGCCGAAAGCCGTGAAGTTTGTTCTGCCACCGTATAAATGAGAATGTTAAATCAGCTAACCGTTTAGTTATTTGTTTTGACATTTGCTGCTGCTGCGGCTGCCACAGTTCTTGTGCAAGCCTCTTTGCCTTTGCCTCTCAGCTGGCTTGCCAGCCACTCAGCCAAGCCACGGTCTGATAGTGCTTGTAACCTTGCTCCAGCTGGCGATGCCATCAGAGATGTCTGCCCAGCCGGCCCACCACTGCTGTGCTGCAGGCTTTGACTTGACCTGGCTGAGGCTGTCATTTGCAGGCCACCGGTTCACCGAACCCGAAGTAATCAAGGACAAACTGGAACCTGGCATCTGGTGAGTTGAAATAGTCAGTCGATCACAGACTCCAGCCGGCAATGGCCTAGCGCCGACAATTGGCCGCCATCTGCATCTGCACCGTCACCAGCTCATTGCAGCAGTCGGCCTGAAAGCGTGCTGACCAGATGTGATATGCCAGCTTCTCCGCACCAGCTTCTGGTTGCTTGGTAATGAGTGGCAAGCCTTGGCCTCGTGTATTAAAGTGATTTGAGCAAATCGGAAATGTAAACATTAGAAAGCTCTGGTTTGGCCCAGTGATTAAGGAGCTAGCCCCGACCGAGGTCTGGGTGAATGTATTTAATAGCCGATGTCGTGACCTCGAGCCCGGCATATGTGAAGCACCTGAATTGAGATTTTAAGTTCTCTCGTGGCGCTATACGAATGAACTATATATATATATTTTAAAACCGGCTCATCGCGAAGAGCAGGAGTACACAGAGCTTGCGAAGCAGAAAGCAAATCAAGCTTTAAGCAGTTTAAGTGGTTTCTTCATTTCTGTGCTTCGGCAGCTCTTAGTCTCGCAGCAAAGCGCTATTTGCTCTTTGAGCTCAGAGACTGTGACTCCTGGGACCGTCGTCCATCTGTCGTAGGAAACTGCATTGACATCGACGATTGGCCGGTCATTTAAAGAGCCCGATCCAGTACCCTTTCTAGTCTGCTCCTAGGCCTGCCTACTGTGAAGCTGTAAGGGCAGCTTAAACACAGTATGAGAGTAGCTAGGCAGTGGTAGCTAGGCATTGGGGCCACAGGAGCCTTCCGGCAGCTTCCGGAGAGCTGTCAACTGTGTATTGTGGAAGCAGCTGGTGCCAACTGATTGATCGATCACCTGCCTACCCGATATCCACCTGCTACCTATTTCGGGTCATCACTGGAGTCGTGTCCCCACTGGCCTCCTGACAGGTCAGCACTCAGATAGAACGCAGGGATGCCTGACTGCCTTTTTTCAGATATAGTCTGTAAGCCTCCTGCGACCGGAGGTGAAGTAGTGACTTCATCCGTGCCAGTCTCATTAATGACTGGCTGCCACCGTTCTATTTTGCATTTGCAATGGAGCCGAATGGGATGCCAAGCTATTTCCTTACTTGCTAGCTTGCATTTTACAGATGAGCCAGGCAACTCCGTGTGCATAGCACAATTAAGCCATTTCTTGCCTAACCCTTATTTTCAGCACCAGTACATCTCGATGGCCGCTATCGCTACAGCCAGATCTATAAGCGGTTTCAAAATGCCGCCCGACCATTCTATGAACGACCGTGCAAGCCCCTCCGGTTGACCTCCCCAGTGCACTTCCAATAGGCTTATCGAAACTTCACTGTCCTGCTCTCAGCACAGCGTAAACATCCTAGGCTTCGTCTGACCACTTGCTAGCATTTCCGTGACGAATCCTGGCGTGCCTTCTGAATTGAACATGTGTGACCGTGACACTAAAGAGAGCATACACTGAAGGAAGCTGCAGGCAGAGATGGCAGCCCCCATGAGCAGTCATCTGAGCTAGTCATCTCAGGCAACATGTGAATTGCTGGATGCAGTATTCGTTGCCTTGACCTAAGAAACCAGAGTGGCGATTGTTCGACCATGCTTCCTTTGCAGCATATATAAAGTGCCTAGAAAGAGATTTTTTCTCTTGAGAGCACCGTGCAAGTGTATTATTATTATTATTATCAGGCCGGGTGGCTGCCTAGTCGGCTAAAGCTGGACAAGATGCTGCCGCAGCAGTGCACAGCTCATGCCGACATGGGCAGAGGCTTTCATTCATCATTGCATGGCAGGCATTATCGCGAGTCCATGATTTTCTATTGGAGTGAGTGCCTGTCATGCCCGCTGCACTCGACCCCCTACTCAGATGACAGCAGCAGCAGCAGCAGCGCTGATGATCAGCCTGGGTTGCCACCAGCCATCGATGGCAGGACTTGGCTGCTCTATGAACGAGGGGGATCGGGCGAGAGAGACTTGCCAGCAGCTTTCGGTGACCAGAGTTTCTAGCACTCTGCCACGACGAGCGAGTGACTGGTGGCAGTGCGTCGGCAGTCAACACCCTCGGGCAGTCCTCCTCCTGGCTACATGACTTGTTGCTTGCTGCTCTCATCTTTCCCCATCTTTTCCCCATGTGATGGGACTTCAATGCACTCGGCTTCCCTTCAATGGCCCTAGTTAGCGGAGAAGCGAGCCGGTTTCAATTGCCAGTTGGAACAGCTTCGACAGGCTATTATTAGATCAGCATGCCTGCTGGGAAACTATATTACCGTGCCAGGAATGGTGGGCTGGCAGTCGACAGGTTAGGTTCCAACCTCTGACCACTGTTGCCTTGTGACCAACCTCGAAGCAGCCGATCAGCCTGGCTCTCGAGCTTAATCTCTGGACGGTTTAACCTCGGACCTCCGAGTGTAGCACGTCTGTCGCCTGATTAAGCACTGGTGGTGCTGTGCAAGGAGGAGGCTTCGATGGCTCTTGGGTTTCTCTTTCCTTCGGTCGGCACGTTCTTTTCCTTTTTATATATCCTTCAAAATCTGATGCGACAAATCTGCTCTGACCTCTGATTCTAAGGTCACTTCCCCTTCGAAATGCTGCCGGCACAAACAGGATGCGATAGGCGGTTTGATGTGTGAGATTTCGATAAGCTGTCGGCTTGCCGACGCAAAGACGCCGTCTTAGTTAGTTCGGGTAGCATCTTTGGAAATGTCAAAGCATGCGAGTAGATCCAGCGACCCGAGGCCCCTGCCCCCAAGGCTCTCGGTCTAACCTGCCCGGGAGACCTGTCGGGGGGGGGGGGACGTCCGGTGACTAATGAAGGGTCGCTTGGTTTTTGGCACCGGCAGTCGTGCTGTCGTGACTTGAATGCTAATTCTTTTTCGGTTTGTTTTTTCACCATGTTTATTCTCTGCTCCATGGTTACATCTCGACTACTTGCCATGCCTGCTCTACGGCCGACAGTCCGACAGCAGTCCTTACTTATGCAGAGCCAGAACTAGTGAATGGCTGAATGCCGAAAGAACCGATTAATTATGCCGAGAAGACCCAGGGATAGAATAGCCGTGGCCTGTCATGCTGCATGCATCGGGGATGCAGTGGAGCGATCCTGCTGCAGTGACCCTAATCTGCTGGCTCATATTCACATGCCAGAAAGCATCCTTGGTGCATGATACATGCCTGTATGCATCATCGGCGTATCGCAATACCGGGAATCTTCATCGTTGCATGTCGGGATACTGGTATTTCTGTGGGGGGGGGGAGTTCAGCAGCATCTGTGAAAGGGCACACTATGCTTTTAAGTAGTTAATGTTGCCTTCTTCATCATGTTGTGCCAGTTCGTGGTTCAATATTGAAGTCTTTCGCTCTTTGCAATGCAAGATGTGCTTACACTTTCGGATCATTGGTAGGTATTGCACGTTATATTTTAAATTTATCAGCCCCTAAACTCCCATGGCCACGAGAAGGACGTTTAAGTGATTATATTCAATGGCTCTGTCGAGCGATCGGTGGCCAGCAGCCTCAGCTGTCTCCGCAGCCTTAGCTATCCCAGTAGCCTTGATCTCACACCATGTCAACAGAAATACTGGGAAGCATGACCGCATGGTTAGAACGGTTTGATTGCAACATAGAAGTCTCAGTGCACAGAGTGGCCTGGAACCAGAGTAGCCAGCAGTGCAGTGGGAGACAATGTAGCATTACTGTGCTACAATACTTCAATACTTCCAATGTAATATCCTTGTATGTATTTCCGTCTGCGACTCCACAGAGATCATGCGGGTGTTATGCACGAGAGTTTTCTATAGCACTTACAGCCTAAGCTGCTTTTGGTGCACATTCGGTTGCCAGCAGCTTTGCTGTGCAGGAAAGACAGAAGTGAGGTCCACAGTTTAAATTCTGAGAGAAAGCAACATGCCTTGGCTTAAGACTTTGGTGGGCGAGTGGGTCTTGCAGGAAATCAAGCAGCTTCTTCAAATCACCCCTGGCAGCTGGTATGCCTCGGCTCTTCCTTGTGCCAGGCAGGATGCGCCAGTCTTAAACAGGTTCCGAGGACAGGAGATTTAAAAATGGAGCAGCCGAACAATTCGAGGGCACTCGTGTGCAGGTCTCTTGCTGCTAGCTACTCTCGGCGGTCAGGATGCCTTTGCCCCCGAAAGTTTTCCTGCCGTGCGAGATTGGGTGTTGCAAGCAGCAGCAAGCATCGGTATGATTGTACAGGCGTTGGCCATTTTGTAGGGGGTAGGGCGGTTCTGCTGAACTTCCAATGCTTTCGAGTCTAGCTGCTTCGTATGTGGCCCGTTCCCACAGGGGGGGGGGTTGACCCCCACAGGGGGTGGGGCACTCCACGGCCCATCACTCGTGCTTGCTCACTGGGGGCTTGTTCTTCTCGTGAGACCGTGTCGTGCTCCGACGGATGCTACCAGGGGCTCACGCAGAAAGCCTACTTTTGCAGCAACAAGTCAGACTACGTCGAGGACGACACGGTCATCCGGGCTCGCGGGCTGCCGTGGCAATCGTCAGACCAGGACGTGGCTCGATTCTTTCGAGGATTGAATATCGCCCGCGGAGGCGTGGCTCTCTGCCTGAGTGCGCAAGGTCGGCGAAACGGGGAGGCTCTGATCCGGTTCGAGGACCGCGAGAGCCGCGACCTGGCTCTGCGGAAGCACAAGCACCACTTGGGCATGCGCTACATTGAGGTATACAAGGCGTCGGGCAAGGACTTCTTGAACGTGGCCGGAGGTGAGTCGAACCTCAGTTCGTCCCTCATCGGCTGTCTTTGCCCAGCAGCTGCAGCTGCTAGGTGACCGGCGAGTCAGCTAGCCGATCCCGGCCTCAGCTTAAGAGGATGAGCTCGATGGAGCATTTTCCTCATGATTGATTAACTTGCGGTCGGATTTGCAATGGAAATAAGTAGCCGTGTCCGGGTGTGTAAGAAGCTTGCCTATAGGAAACAAGGCCTGGCTAGAAGCCCATTGCTTGCTCACCTTCTATTCCAAAGGACCTCCTTGGTAGTCGTTAGACATTTGGCCTCTTTCTCTCCTCTCCCTCATCTCTCTCCCTCACCTCGCTCCCTCTCTCTTTCTCTCTCTCTCTCTCTCTCTCTCTCTCTCTCTCTCTCTCTCTCTCTCATATCTCTAGGATTGGTTGCAGGGATTAACTTTCTGGTCTTGGTTGAGAGTCTGAGCAAAGCATCCCAGAGCCAGTCTGTAAGTTCATATGCTTCGTGATGTACTCAGCCGTTTATGCTCCATTGTATTCCCACATGCTCCTTTTGCTTGCTTAGCTGTCAGTGAAGCGTTTATTTACAATTACGTTTGGAACAGTTTGTTTGTCGAGATAGTCATTCATACCTTTGCTTAATCAACAGCCTCATTTGTATAGCGGTAGGAGAGCATTAATGGCTATTATCACCACTAGCAGTAGGCAATAAAGGATCACTTTCTACAGGGTTTGAACCCACGTCCCTGGTCGTGAAGAGCGAGCACTTACCCCCTGGACTAAGACCCAGGGGCTAGGACTTGAGCCTGTGTTGTCAGAGGTCTTGAATCGGTGGCTTAACTCTCTAAATGGAAGGCTCTACAATAAACTATTCCCTGAGAGTGCAATAGTATTACCGAAGGAAATTCAGCTTGTAGCCGATACTGTCTTTTACTTTTCAGCAGCTATGAGATGTCATTCAGGGATTTCCTGTCAGTGCTTGACCCTGTCATGTGACGTAAGAGATCCAGTGTTGATAGCCGCCCAGCTGCTTGTTCTATTGGTAGAAATCTCTCTCATGAGGCAACAAGCTGACCAGGATAGTTTAATCGAGTAGGTGGAAAAATCCAAAGGCAATGGCTGGTATTGTGTGCGACCGTTATAGAGCGCTGACTTGGTGCAAGTTTCTCGGCTAGTTGGTCCGGATCTCTCGGCTAGTTAGTCTGGATCTCTCTGTAGCGTTGTAACCGTTTGATCACCGTGTCCCTCTTGAGCGCCTATCGTCATTATGCCTAGGCTTCTCTATGCAATGGTTGAGGTCCTATTTTAAAAACGTTGGCATCAACTGGCAACGGTTATCTGTAGAGCCTTCAGCGTGCAGTATTAGTATTGTTATTATAAATCATTGAGTATGGCGACTCTGCCAGAGGCTGGACGGGAGTGAGTAAGCGGCATGAGAACAGTTGATAAAGCTAAAAGCACACACACACAGATGTGCTGTCACACTGTGCTGGAATGGGATGAAGATTATGTGCCCGAGAGTCCGCATCCTCTGTGCTCATCTTGACAAGTTCAATGAGAGCATGAAGCCTACTCAAGAGGTGCACGGCGAGCTCTTTCACCAGGATATCCTGGACTTTTAAGTATCGTTACCGAGGCCTGTGTAACAGAGAAATGACGGTGGGGGAACCATGCTAGGGGTATTTTTGAGAAAGCGATTTGCAGTGTAGCTGCAAATCTAAGAGACCTCATTTCGGAACCCTTTCTAGTCGAATTTTTTTTTAGTTTTTTTTTGCACTGGAACCGGATTAATTTAATTTAATTTAAGTTAATCCCTTTAGTTTGATGCATGTGGAAATTAGAAAATAACACTAGCTACCCAGTGACAAAAACTGTATTTCATACGTGTTATTTTTTATATTAGTAGCACAGGCTCCGCCACACATCGGCAGTGCTTTCGTACCAAGTTTAGAAGCAGGATGTGAGGCTTGTCGAAATGGTGGCTCCTGCTGCAACTGTTTGGAAACAAGTTAGATACAGATTGTGGGATGACATGACTCGATTTTGCTTCCACTGCCCCGATTGTCAGTTTTCATTTCTGAATCGATCGTCTCTTGGCTATTGTAGGTAGTAACACGGAAGCACAGGCATTCTTGTCGAGAGGAGCCCAAGCCATTATTCGAATGAGAGGCTTACCGTATACGGCCACGCCTGACCAAGTGGTAAGATTCTTATGCTCAGCCATCTCAGCGTTGCCGTGGCAAACCTAGGGGCTTTTATGGCAGGGTTGGAGCTCACTTGGGCTTAGTCAGTTGAGCATACTTGGGGGCTTCTCAGTCGAGTCACGTCTGGGGTGATAGATTATCAGTCGGTTTATCTGGCTCTCTCTCTCTCTCTCTCTCTCTCTCTCTCTCTCTCTCTCTCTCTCTCTCTCTCTCTCTCTCTCTCTCTCTCTCTCTCACTGACACGTGCCACCTGGGCTGGCACACCTTCGAAGTTGCTGCAATTGCTGAGCTTCACTCGGGACAAAGCTCGTACAGCCGGCCCCCAGACAGCCACCCCATCCTGCCAGCATTGAACAATATTTTTGGGAACTGCTGCCCCATCGCAGAAACCGACATTTGCCACAACGTTTCTTTGCTGGCATGTGAGGCCCTTCGGCATCCGACTTGTAGCGCCACGTTCGAAATCAGTTTTTCCTATATATCGCTCTAGCGCACCCTTACATTCATACCCATAGCAATGTATGTCCAGGCACTTACGACGTTTGAGTGAATTCTGACACGGTACCCATTAGATACCGTAAGTTGTACCCATAAAATACCGTAAGTTTACTCACTCGGTCTACCCGTCCATACCATGAGCGCTCCCCGAGCTTTGCCGTTGACGACCAGCTACACATAGTCGGCAGAATCGCTTTAGATGGATGCGGCACGTAGCAAGCCAAGTTGACCCCTCCAATTTGGGCAGATGTCGATTGTGGCCAATGCCCATTAATCGAACACCCCGACCCCGGAAACTTCAGCCACTCAATCCTTCCTTTCAAATTAACCAGTTAAATAGGTGAATGTCCGCGACGAAGCCATTGTTTTGTTTGCCATCAAGTTCTCTGCAGCTGCCGGTGCAGCCAATGCTGCCTGGAGCTCGAAGACGAGAAGCTGAAAATAAACAAGCTTGACAGCTGGTCAAAAACGTTCTCGCGTGTGCAAGTGGTGCAAGTACTCCAGCCTGCATGGCTGTGATCGATGTGAATTCATTGTCGCTCTAGTTGCCGCCGTAAAATTAGAGTGAGTACAAGCATCACCACCATTCGTAGGCTATGTGTAGGCACGTCATAGCTCCCGCATGCCCGTTCGATTTCCCAGGCGCCGAATGTAGACCGTTCTTCCTTACCCTGGAAATCGAGGGTGCACCGAAACGTTGCTTCGATCTCGATTCGTAGGGTAAGGAATGGATGTGACACCGGGCGAAGCATGCTGCCGCAGCCTCGAATCTTGGCCATCGTGCCATCTTGTGAACTAATCGTTTCTCTGAACGCGTCTTTCGCATTCCTCTTTTAATAGAGACGATATACTAGATGTCTCTTGTGCTACTTGAGTGCCTGCTGCTTGATGCATTCTACTGCCGCTGCTGGCTTAGTCTCAAGGTGTTTTCGGTTGGCTGCCGTCCCTCGAAACTAGTCACGTGTCTTCACCTGGCCTGTGTATGACCTTGATTCAATTTGTCGAGGTTGGGACTTGCATCCACGACCAATTGCACTCTGGTAGTAATACTACAAATAATCCAGCTGTAGCCCTTTTGAATTTTTAGCTACACTTTCGCCACCGGTATAACTGCTTTTTGCCTGCTAAGCCTTTTTGTGCATCTGCTGGTCTTTTGTCTTTTCGTTGCCTCACTGAAGTCCGATGCGAGCAGGACTAGCAGGTTCTTTTAACCATAGTTTGTGCAGACGCTAGCACATCTTCGTATATATAGCCCTCTGCAGTGGTTCTAGCCTAAGCGGGCCTACTTTATATCTGAAATGGAAAATCCTAAGGTCTTATCTATTTGGCATTTTGTTCAGTGTAAAAATTGTCATAAACAATACCCAGTCGTCAATCGAAAGTGCCGACATAGTCAAGTGTCACCTTAAATACTATCCAGAAATGTCAATCAACAGGCCTGAGGGGCAGGCCTGCCTGTCTTACTTGAATTCATTTGCAGCAAAGGGGTTTGCAGCTATAGTCCGTTCGCTGCGCATCCTCGGTAATATTAGCACGCATCTGGAGCTGCCGCAGGCGTCGTGTGACAGCTGAATGGTTCCAGATGCCACTTGCGGCCGCAGCAGCATCTGCCATCGTCCATTTAGTGCCGCCGTTGCTGCTCGCCCGGCTAGCTACCGATGGCTGCGTGACGTGGCTATTTGGTTATTTGTCGTTGAGTTTTGTCATGAGCTTGTTTTTTTAGATGGTACTTTCTCTCTGCTTAGCTGGTAGGTATAACCGTCTAATGATCTGTCTCTGGAGGTCGGATTTTTCCGTGCGGTGGTGCATGTAGCTGCCTCTCCTTGAGCCGCCGGGGTCACAGGGTGCGCCGGGTTCACGGTCTTTGTGCTGGCACCTTTGCTCGTGGTGAGGCTGTGCCGTCTTGAATTTTCGGAGCTGGGCATTGTCACGGTGCCACTCTGCAGGACTGTCAGTTTATCGCTGTGGTGAGGCTCCTCTGTGGAATCTCGTGGGGTGCTTTGGTCAGTGTTGTCACGTGGTCTTGAACATAAAAGCTACTAGGTGGCGCAAACGTCAGCTAGATCGCAAGCTGCGAATACGTGGCCTGGCCTGGCTGTGGTGCCACTCCTGTCCATCCATCCTGCCGTCCTCACCGGCATTCCTTTCATTGACAGCTGTGGGGGCTGGCACGTCACATCACGTCGCGCTTCGGCAGCTTGGGCTCGAGTCAGTCGTCGGGCTCGGTGCTACGGGGCGGTTTTTTGGCCTTCAATCGATGACTTAGCTACTCTCGTTTAACACTTCATTCTCAAATCTCGGTCGGTGCCTGGCCAGCACGTGTCAATCACCGGCTGAGTAACTTCGCTGCTGATGTATGCACTCCTCGGTTTATGTACGTGTATAGTGGCCTTATGTGTGTGTTGCATGAGTGCTCGTGTTTGTGTATGTGTATGCATGCTTTCGGGTGCTTGGGCTGCACTCTGTGACGGGTCTCGATTTTCACTTGGCAAATCCATCAGCGTTTTTGCTAACAACGTTATAGTTAGCTTTGCTAACAACGTTATAGCACTGCTTCGTTGATTCCAAACTCACCTTAAGCAAAGCAGAACGTAGGTAATCAGTCCATCTGAAGCCCATCGCATTACTACTCATCCTCGGTCATCATAAGCAAACGGGCAGAGCATTCACAGACGGCCGTGGTGGCACCGACGGCTTTTGCTAACGACATGTGTTAACATGTTGCACGACATGCACAATGCCATGTTGCACGGCTTTGTCGACTCTTCACTGTCTATTGCAGAACCAATAGATTTGCATAGAAACGGTGTTCCTATGCTGTTGCTGCTGCGTAACGGCTGCATTTGACTGGTCTGCCCGGTGTGCTAATGATGGCAAATGGGCGGCCTGCTTGAGACAGCCAATGTATGTATCGACTTTTTTTGTTTCATCTTACCGGTTTGGTCAGAGAAAGCCTTCTACAGCTTTTGGCCGCATAGCTCGCATCGGCATCTTCTTGTTGGTCAGGCCTTTCACGCTGCGTTCGTGCGTGTGTAGTTTGCTGCTCAACTTTAGCGTGGACTTCTTTCACGGCCTAACACGGTCCAGCACTACTAACTAACCTCTCCAAACTGGCTGACACAAGAGCCACGTGTTCGCTATGCATGCTATCCTCTAACTCTCTCTTTCTCTCTCTCTCTCTTAGATCGACTTCTTCCGGCGAGGAGAGCGGCCGGTCGAGGTTCTGGGCAGCGAGGCAGGCATCCTCTTTGTGCACCAGGCCGATGGCAGAACGACGGGTGATGCATTCGTCCTCTTTGCCTCCGAGGAAGACGGCTTGACAGCGCTATCCAAGCATCGCGAGCTCATCGGCACCAGATACATAGAGCTATTCAAGAGCACGACCGCCGAGGTGCAGCAGGTAAGGAGGGAGGCCTGACGTCCAGTCTGACCGATGATGGCAGCCGGCTGCAGCTTTCTTGTATGCTCGCCTGTCATAACGTAGAGAATTGAAATGCAATTTGTTGTCAAGCCGATGCTAGAATTGATCGCGTCAGCAGCTAATTTAAGCTGGATTTTTCGACTCTCTTACGAGGAATAATAGTACAAGTTATTACAATCATAATAATGCATTTGTATGGCACCCTCAGAGAACTGAAGCTCCTTCTAGGCGCTTTCCAGATGCTGTACAGAAAGTGTTACCAAGTGATTAGCAGTAGCACCCGAAAGCAGCAGACACAGTGTAATCAGGTGAGTACGTGCACACGACCATAACAAGCAGGCACATACACGCGCACACGACATAGCTGAGGTGTTTTTCATTGCAGTAGCCGTTGTTTCGTTTGCGAGATCTACTGTCGATGTCTGCTCAAGCTTCGCAGCTCGGCAGTCGATCGATTCGGCGTTGGCCGCCACTGCCAATAGCACGGATTGTATTATGTTATGTTACATACATATTGTATTAGAAGCACTTTCATTGCGACCAGAAAGGTGCACGCCTCTGACGGAATGGCCTTCGGAATGCTCTGCATGGGAGGCTTTGCAAATGCCAGCGTCGGTGACCCGCCGAGAAAGTCGCCACCGTTAAACTTCCCGGACTATATTATAAGCCGAGGGCAATTGGAGTAGGGCCAGTAGCTTCGGCTCCCCGGGTACAAGTCGGGCCTTTGGATTTTTGCAAAATGCATTTATTTATTCCAGGCAAAGGTGACTAATTGTGCTGGCCTTCCATTTAGAGCTAAAGCCTCGGCTTTCACCAATCATCACTTTCACTGATCACTTTCATTTTCGCTTTCATTTGGTTTCACTTTCATTTTCGCTTTCACTGCTTGCCAGTTTCCTTATTACTGATACGTGCTGGAGTGACGGACGACACGGTCCTCTCTCGGACGGCTCGTACGAAGGGAGGCATGCACTATTTTTTCGCTTCTTATGTACGGTTCTCATTCCGCCAGCAAGCAAGCCGCCGGCCATGATTTTCTATGTGATTTTTCTCGGCTCTTTATAATAATAATAATAATAATAATAATAATAATAATAATAATAATAATGCACTTGATAAAGCGCCCTCGGAGAACTCAATCTCTCTCTCTAGGCGCCGTTGCATTTGCTGCACAGGGAAATGCAATTGAACGGTGAGTAATATCATGCTTGATAAACAAACAAAATGAATAAATGAATCTTTCTCTCAGGTGCTGAACCGCAGCATGGACCCGCAGCCGCAGACCATGAGCATGGCCCAGGCCGATGTGGCAGCAGCAGCGGCAGCCGTGGCTGCTGCCGCCTCCCTGCCGTCGCTGCTCGGCCAGATGTCGCCTCAGCCGCTGCCCGTGCTGCCGCAGCAGCTGCTCGGCTGCAGGACCTCCCGCGACTGCATTCGCCTGCGCGGCCTGCCTTTCGAAGCGTCAGTCACGGACATACTGACGTTCCTCGGTGACAGCGCTCGCAGCATCGTCTACCAGGGAGTTCACCTCGTTTTCACTGCTCAGGTGAGGCAGCACCGAGGATCTCGGCCCGAGCCGCCCAGCTGCCCGCAGGCAGCCAATCAGCCAGCCGGCTCGGTCCCCACGCCCATCCCACCCACATCGATCCCGCTTGCTGGCGTTTATCGGATTTATCGCCCCTGATCGCCGCCGCGGTCGCTGCTGCCGATCAGCAGCCACTTGAACCTCAGCCAGCGCAGCTCGAATACGCAGGCCTCACCGGGCACTCGCGCTCTCAGGGTGCCCCGTCGGGCGAAGCTTTCATCCAGATGGACTCGGAGCTGGCCGCCGAGACGGCTGCCCTGCAGCGCCACAAGAAGTACATGGCGCACGGCAACAAGAAGCGCTACGTCGAGGTGTTCCAGTGCTCGGGAGCCGACATGAACCTGGTGCTCACCCACGGCGACGTGCCGGCCCTGAACCCGGCCGCAGCAGTCGCCTCGATGGCAGGGCCCGCGGCTCCGGCCTTGGCCATACCGATGATGCAGAGAGCGACACCACTGCTGTCGCCCGGTACGTCGTCTGCTGGCTGGCGAGTGCCTTCCGCCCGTCGCGATACCACCTCGGGATCGCTTGGCGCTGCTGCATGGCTCGCTCGAGTGCGAGTGCCGGAGACCAGTAGTCACCACCAGAGGTCACTAGTCATCGAGACCTTCGAACGTAGCTGTAGAAGCAGTGGACATCGCAGTTTGCTAACTGTAGGCTTCAAATGTTAGCGGCCGATTTAATAGGGGCCGAAGGGCCTTAGCGGCTATCGCAACGCAGGTTGCAACGGGCAATAAGGGATCGCTAACTGCAGGACTAGAACCCACGACCTTGATCGTGAAGAGCAAGTACATTACCTCTGACCCATGGGTAAACGAGCTGACGCTCCTACGAATTTTGAGCCCATCTCGATGCTGCTTTCTTGCCGTCGGCCTGTACAGCGGAGCTGCAGGCTTCGCCTATAGGTTGTCTGTATATCTTGCATGTTGGAGTGCAGGTGATACATAAGCTAGTGAGCCGAGGGCAGTGCCAGTGAGAGTGTCAGGACGATAACTCCTAAGCACAGCAGCACCTGTGGTTGCAGTAGCCCCTGTGTTTGTTTTGAGTACAGATAAAAGAGAACTACCCGCTAAAAGAGACAGCTAGTAATCGAGGCATACGAAAGAGCTACTACATTCAGCATGTTTGTTCCTATTCTTGCCTATTGGCAATTTTCTGTTGCGTCCGGGCTTCTCACGTAAAGCAGCTAGTTTAACCGAATTGACTGTGCGAGTAGATTGCCGTGATAGCCGTGGAGGTAAGGTGCTTGCCCTTCATGACCGAGCTCGTGGGTTCGAACCGTGCAGTTGAGCGATCCTTTATTGCCAACTACAAGCAGAGGTGGTGGCCGATAAAGCCCTTCTGCCCTACACGAACGAGGCGGTTAGATCAGCCAAGATTTTTTTTTATAATTTACCATTCTGTTCACTCATCCCCCATGCAAATAGTGCTTGATCATAGATCTCTTTCGGAGTAATAATACTGTTCTGATATTATAAGTAATATTAAGTTATAAGAATAAGATATAATGTTCTGAATAAAGAGTAATTTGAGTTCGACTTGATTTGTACGGAACAATTACGAGACGAGGGAGAGAGAGAGAGAGAGAGAGAGAGAGAGAGAGAGAGAGAGAGAGAGAGAGAGCAGAGGGCAGAGGGTGTGGCTCAAATGCACATGCTATACTGCCCGGCACGATGATCAAGCCCTGCACCCACTGCATGGGGTACTCACACGGTATGAGCCGCAGTAATGAGCAGTCACAGAGCCCATTTTTTTTCAGATGAATACGGTTTGACTGCGTGATCCATGTCAATAGCATCCATTCCCTTTTTGTAAGCATATTGTTGTTCTCTTTTGTCAGAGTATTCCCTTTTTGGTTTTAGCACATGTGGTCTCTTGATGTCAGCTGCAGGAGTTTCTAGTTTGCAGTCATGTCGTGCATATTTAAACTAAACTCTAGTCCACGTGGAGCCCTCTGTCAGTGAGCTGCTGCAATGCCTAAGAGATTGCCGAGCTGTTTGTCTTTGGGCAAGAGTTTAATGCCGCCTGCAGTGCAGGCCCATCTTTCCGGCCGGCTCAATGATTAAGCTTACGTCCTCCTATTTTCTTGCGGCCCCATGTTCAGGTCACACGACGATGCTGGCGGCATATGGGTCTTATCCATACGCAGCAGCACAGCAGCTAGCCACATCTCACCACCTGCAGCCGCAAATGGCTCTAGCGGCTGCGTCTCAAGCGTCCCTGGTCAACCCAGGTCTGAGCCAACTGCACGCAGCTGCAGCGGCAGCGGCAGCTGCAGCCAACCAAGCCACACGATCATCTGCTGCTGCCTACTACCCTCAGCTGGTATATTGGTACCCGAGTCCACCGGTCTCACCCCAGAGCTACTATGGCCAGCAAGGACCAGCTGCAGTCGTGATGCGAGGTCTACCATTCACCGTTAGCGAGCAAGACATTGTCAACTTCTTCGAAGGGTTTTACGACGTGAGTGTGCTGGCAGAGCAGTCAGTCTATGCAGTGCTGACAGCAGGATCATCGTGTGGCTGTGCTGTGCTCGAGCTGAAATGCTGCCGGCAAACCATTTCATTGTCCGAATCTAGATTATAATAATATTGCACTTGATAAAGCGCCCTCAGAGAACTTAATCTCTTTCTAGGCGCTTTACATTTGCTGCAAAGTGATACGCAATAGAATAGTAAGTAAAATCATGCTTGAAAAACAAACAAAATGAATAACATGGTTAGGGGTTACATGCACTGGGTCAGCATGCAAATGTGGTTAGATTTACCACCTTCACCTTCGCTAGGGGAGACATTGAGCATTCGCTCTCGGTGTGAGCTCGTGTGCTATGCACGTGTTGGGTGTCGTGCGACTGGTGGTGCAGTGGCAGCTTTCTAGAATCTCCAGATTAGTGTGAATGACTTGATTGTTTGGGACCTGGCAATGGGCCTGTAATGGTTGGCAATCACTCAGGTTTCAATCACTGCTTTGCATTACCATGCTTCAATATGCCTGTTGACATTGTGCATGCAACCACTAACCATAGGATCATGCTTCCTTTACAATATGAAACATGCCTAGAAAGAGATTTGAGTTCTCTGAGGGTGCTATACAAATATGCTTTTATTATTATTATTATTATTATTATTATTCGATTTGACTAGCCATTCAACGATTTTTAGTACTCTAGTTGTATTTTTCTAATTTATTTCTATTCATCAACCTGGTGTCAGTACAGGTGGCAATTTCACGTACAGCCTGTGTGCCGCATGCCAAATATTCGTGATGTATCACTTTGTCTCACATTGTCTTCGATAAACCGACTCGAGTCATTCGCATACATGTTCCGTTAGAGGATGACTTGAATTTAGCTCATCTTTGTTTGCGTATTTGTCTCACTTTTCTCTTCGATAAACCGACAAGAGTCATTTGCAAACATGTTCAGCCTATTAGAGGATGACTGAATTTAACCCATCTTTGTTTGCATAAACACTGTCATTAATGTTTGACCGAACTGACTTCAGCTGACTTGTTGATCAGTCAAAGCACTACGTGGCCTGAAAGTAGTAATGCAGTTGCAGTCGAACCAAAAGTAATAACATTCCGGATCCCATAATGCAGTAGCTAGTCTTGGTTGTTGCTTTATCCTCACTCTTTGCTCAATAGTTGCTGTGAGCATTTCTACAATAGTGCATGAAAAGTCTAGTAAAAAAAAACTAAGCCACGGCTGTAAAGCATAACAGTACAACCCAAATATCGTATTCTTCATCAGAGCTTAGGATACACAGGACCGTGCCTTTAGTTTGTATGCTTCCGAAGCTCGGAACTCACTCCCTACTTCCGTCACAACATCCCCTGACTTGACCACATTTTAAAAGAAATTTAAAACACAGCTATTTATCGCAGCATTTAGTGGGTCCCTGTGATTCGTCCTTCATGTGCTCATGCATGCTGCCACTAACCCCACTTGCATGCTGACCCTGTGCATGTCACCCCTAACCATGTTACTCTTGTTGTTTATTGAGCATGCTATCAAGCTTCCTTTGCAGCAAATGAAAAGCACCTAGAAAGAGATTGAGTTCTGTGAGGGCACTTTATCAAGTGTGTCAGTATTATTATTCTTATTGTTATTATTATCCTAGGATGAGCCTGCCATGTAGCCATTGCTGCTGTAATGTGTTGATGTTTGCCCCTCACAGAGTAGACTATTATTATGATCGATGGGAGCTTCCCCCTCTCGTCGTGGCACAGGGATCACGTGGCACAGGGATCACGTGGCGCAGGGATCACGTGGCGCAGGGATCACGAGGCACAGGGATCTTGCCCCTGGCAAACGGCTGTCACACTAGCTTACAGGCAGTTATGACCTCTCTTCCCTCAGCCACTTCGACTGCACGAGTCGGCAGCAAAGCTGCCCTGGTGTGCCCTCGCTTAGTGCACGGTTTGCTACTAGAGCTCTGCGCCTCTTTTTGGATTGCGCTTGCCTAGCTTTGCTTCAAGTCTGACGGTGCGACTCGTTTCCTTTTAGCTGTCCTTGGACTGTGTGCAGATACAGCGCGGCGTAGACGGCCGGCCCAATGGAGATGCCATTGTGACGTTCTCTTCACGCCTGGATGCTGAGCGGGCAGCCGTTGAGTGTCATCGAAAGATCCTCGGCAACCGCTATGTAGAGCTGTTCATAGCGTAGCGTGCACGTCTTGTGCCGTGCTGTTTGAGTCCCTTGCGAGCGACCGGCGGCAGATCGATCAGATCAGTGCTCTGCCTCGGTGCTCTGTCGCGCAGTTTACTTGCCCAGCTGCTGCTGCTTGCTGTCACCACGTCTTCCTGCGGCGCCCAAGTAAAATGTCGCCCAATTTCTTGTGGTCGTCTCCCGAAGTCTTGTTTTTTTTTTACTACAGCCTAGTCACGAAACGATTAACGCTGCTGTTTTCTACGGTTATCTACAACCAGGCCGGCACTAGTCTGTAGCTCTACCGATTGGCTTGCCAGGTTCTAAGGCACCCTGGAACTTTCACTCTCGTACGATGTTCGGTCTCCCGAGTTGCACTGGCCAGCAGAATATTCTAGTGGCAATTTCATTCATTCCACGTTAAAGCATATTGATTTTCTTAGGTCAGTGTTTTTTAAGCTCTGTTGAAGTTGCATCGGCGGTGGATCCTTTTCTGGACATCTGCCCCATTCTTTCAAGCTCAATTTTTAGTGCTTCTCTACATGTCGTTCATTCCTCCTATGCATATGGCTCGTTTGCTGGTGGCTCGCTTCGATCATGCACCACTCTCCTGCAGCCGTATGTATCTCGTGCTACTTTGGTCACCAGGGTATATCTATGGTAGATCAACATTTCTTTCTGTGCTTTGCAAGTTGGCTCGAGGATGGATCGAGATGCAATGTCTCTCTTATCTCTTTTTGATGTTTCGTGTCGGCGTTTTTTCCTGTAGAATGCCTTATGTACTATTTTCTATTTTGCTGGGCCCATCTACGGTTTGTCGAAGCAGACTGGTCGATAACTGCTGGCTTTTCTAGAGCTTACCTTAAGGACCCCTCGGTCTATCTAATCCACTATTATTTCGTGTTATTATCTCTCTGATGAGTGTGAGCTTATAGTGCAAGTACTAGCCGTATTTGTGCTCTTAACTAAAGGTGAGCAATGCATATCTAGCTTTCGGATCCATGTGTCATAGCACTGGACGAAGGCTTGTCCAGGTCGCGACAGGGGCAGTGGCCAGTGGAGAAAGCACGCTGCACCTGTCGCTCCTGCCATCTTGTCAGCAGCTGCCATCAGGCTCGGCAGACGGTTGCCTCAGCTGAACTTGGTGCAGATGTACTGGTGCTTGCATGATGTTTTATTTTTTGAACCTTTATGCCGGTTGTAACTCGTGCGGCAAAAGCAAGCGCCGGCCCTGTGGTGGCCATGCTGTGGCGGCTTGCTGAAGCACTCCGGATCTGTTACTGCATCACACTCACACCTCCGAGTCCCGACGAGCCCCTGGCTTCGAGCGGTTACCACAATAAAGTGCAATACGAACCGACTGCGGTGCCGTCTGCCGAGCTGACGTCCAGCTCTTGAGCATTGCAGCAGCAAGCAAACAGCCTGTCAAGCTGCGCTGGAAGTACCTTACTAAAGTAACTAATAAAGCACCAAATGTAGCAAATATGTGGTGGCAGCGGTGGTGGCAGTAGAGCCTCGTGGTTTTTCTCATCCTGGTGGCGGCGGCGGCAGTGGTAGCTTTTCTGCTAACACGGTGGCCTCTAGCGAGCTGCCTGCGCTGGCTGCTGGCTGTCTGCTGGTTTGTGCTGGTTTCCTCCAGTCTTGCGATCTCGTGCTCGCGTTGCTTTATAATGGATCTGATTTTGGCCTTGATCTGAATGTGCTAGGTCCTTGGCTTTCATCTGCTCACAACCAAGCTTGCTTGGATGGTCTCCACCGCGTGTGAGCTCAGAGCACTGTGACTGCAGTACCGGGATGTGCTGGACCTGCCGGTTGCCTTTGCTTCAGCTCAAATGGACTAGCAATTCCCACACTTCTGACTTCGTCAGCATTCTTATGCTTATGGCAGCTTCCTTCTCTAGAATTTGACTGACAGTAGTAATGGCTGCTTTTCCGGGATAGCTTAACTAATAATACTATGGTGGCCGACAGCATAATCTCTGTGATCCACGGATGTATCACGTATTTTAATATCCTAGTATGTATGTGCGCAAGTGTGCACAGGGTGTGCACGCATGCACGCGGGCCAACAGCACAGCACGAGGGCCAACAGCACAATCGCTTCGATGTATCATGTATGTTAATATCTTAGTGTGTGTTGTGTATGTGTAACAATAATAATAATAATGCACTTGATAAAGCGCCATCAGAGAACTCAATCTCTCTCTAGGCGCCTTACATTTGCTGCAAAGGGAAATGCAATTGAATGGTGATGCAATGGGAATGCAATTGAATGGTGAATGTGTATGTGCTGTGTATGTGCGGTGTGTGGGTGGGTGGGTGTGACAGAGGGTGGGTGTGCCGGTGGGTGGGTGGGTGGGTGGGTTGATCTAGTTGCATAATGTAATGCATAATTCAATGTTCCAATCTAACTACTGCTAACGAGAGCATGATGTAGTCACATTAGCAAATCTGTATGTTATTGTCTTCTGGTCGTAATTTGTGTATTATACTCGTATCATAGCTGTACAGTCGATAAGGTACTAACTAGTAGCTGGTTTGGCCCAGTGGTTAAGGTCAAAGCCCAACCAAGGTCAAGCTGAATGTATCCGATGACCGAGATGGTGGGCTCGAGCCCCGTGACATATATGAAGCAATGGAATAGAGATGTGAGTTGTCATAGGGCACTATACAAAGGAATTATATTTAATAATAATGATACCACCTGATGTAAGCACCCTCAGAGAAGTAGGCGCTTTACATTTGCTGGAAAGAAAAGCAATCGCTTGGTTAGTGGTATCATGCTCGATAAACATCAAGAATAGCATGGTTAGGAGTGAGATGCACAGGATCAGCATGCAAGTATGTGAGTGGCAGCATGCACAACGTCAGCACGCATAAGCACACAAAAGGTCCAATCTTATGGACCGACCAAATGCTTCGGCAAATAGGTGTGTTCCCACTTACTCCAAATGTAAAGTGAGGGGATGTCGTGACCCATGTGCTTATGCGTGCTGACACTGTGCATGCTGCCACTAACCACATTTGCATGCTGACCCTGTGCATGTCACCCCTAACCATATTATTCATTTCATTTGTTTTTCAAGCATGATTTTACTTACCATTCAATTGCATTTCACTTTACAGCAAATGTAAAGCGCCTAGAGAGAGAATAAGTTCTCTGAAGGCGCTTTATCAAGTGAATTATTATTATTATTATTATTAAGTGGGAGTGTGTTCCAGGCTTTATTATACTTTCAGGCTCATTTACTGTACTTACTAAAAGAAATCCTTAAGGGCACAACCTAGGTGCAATGGTGGTGACTTCTGTTTCCGTGATTGTCCGGGAAAAGACACGAAGTGTCTAAATCTCTGTAGGTTAATTTAGCACCCTTTCTTGTTGGTGGTCGTCACCAGCTTAGCCTATCAGCACCGACATCCGTTTACTGAAGGGGGTGATAATGTGGTAATGGTGAAGGGTAATAATCCCAAACTGAATTAGGCTGATATATAGGGGTGTGGTTGGAAGTTTCTTAATGTGCAGGGATGCTAAGGAACGGCGTACAACCGATTAAAGATATTGGGTACTCTTGAATTGATATCGCTAACGAGATCTGCAGTTACTTTTTAAGAATCGATTTTTTAGGACACACCATGTCATAATCAAGCAAATCAGATGCAAAAAAGGATAGCAACAAATACTTTCCTTGCAATGTACGCAAAGACATGCAACCTATACAGGTTAGGCAATACTGTAGAACTCGGAGAGAGGCACAAATAGCATAGCTAAAGTCACGTGACCACAAATCCCAGTTTCAGGATAATTCAGTCAATTCGCTAGACCCTACTCAATTCTCTAAATAGTGCTTGCTTTTTTAAATTCCACATATACCGAGACATGATTTGACGATATGCTATGGCTTTATTTACGAACATAATGTAATATATCTCCCGTCTGCAACTCCACAAAGCCACGGAGACTTAAGTGGGCTTTATGCAGGAGAGTTTTCTACAGCCCATTCAAAAGCCTTACTGGCTCCAGGTATGCATGCGGTAGCCAGCAGACTTCAATCTCACGCAGCACAGAGAAAGTGAGAAACATAGCTGAGTCAAAAGGTAGAGAGCTCACCTGATGCTTACCATAGAGTAAAGGTGCATCTATTTATAGTCATTCATATATATATATGCAATAAATTGCCTAAAGATCTACATCAGATCTAGGTGGAATTCGTATTTAAAAAATTGACTGTCTTACTAAATAAAATCTCCCTCCCTGCATAAACATTTGAAGATTCTAAAGAAAATGATTTGTTTAATAGGTTGGGGAAAATGTCACAGTCAAAGATCAGCTATCCTACAGAAGACCGACATCTCTTAACCCATGGCATGACTACGAAAATGGAATTATTTACTAATAATGAAGCCTGTAATTCGTGTTAACGTTAATATACCTGCATGCAGACTCGCTACGTCTAGGAAGAGATGACCAGGATGGCTCATCAAGCACTCTGCTGTTCCCGACCCAGGTAGGGGGTTTTAGTCGTGCAGTGGATGATCCTTTATTGTCTACTGCGAGCAGTGTGGTGATAGCCATTAATGCTCTTCTGACACTATAAAAACGGGGCTGTTAAAGCAGCTAGCCTGTTTTCCCGAGATCTTAGTGGTTCGGCGAAATTAACCTTCCTCTTAGACATTTCACACTGTAACCGTTTATGCTCAAGATGGACTTTCGTAATCAATTATATCAAACTGCCGAAAGATCAAGCAAATCGTTAACCTTGACCTGGCCTCGCTGATGAAAGCTATTAAGGTGATTGCAGATGAGGGGACTTTCGTGTGCTGACTCAACACCTTAGATTGCAGTTCCAGTGGGGGTGTTGGCGTCGGCATGGTGACCGGAAGGTTAAGAAGCAAAAGTACGAATGAGGTGCATCCCGAGCTGATAGCAGCTGACGCCGCCAACCGCACCACAAGATGCAATCGAATAATAAATAGATGGACAAACCGTGGTTTCGGGCTTCTCTGGCGTCGTACAACGCAGCCATGGTCTCGGGAGAAGAGCAGAGCGTCTGCTCGCGGCCTCGAGTAGTAGAGAGAAAAGATAAAATGGATCGCGTGACAGCTTTGACGCTCACAAATTCCTCCGCCCAATCAGTGGATCGGACCAGGCCGCCAAGGAGATACGTGCTCATGTCCAGATCGCCCACTGGGCAGGCGAAGGTTGTGAGTCTAGGGCGAGACGACGAAGCAGTGGCAACGACACGCCCACACCAGACATGCCAAGTGCACATTTGCAGCAGGAGCAAATAAATAATAGCTGGTTTAAAAGCCTCTTTTGTATAGCGACAGAAGAGCCTTTACGGCTATCACCACTGCTTGTGGCAGCGATAAGGAATCGCCCACCACAGGATTCGAACCCACGACCTCGGGACCGAGGTCATGAAATGCAACCACCTTACCTAGTGAGCCACCACGACAAGAGACATCTCCACAGGAAGAGTTTGATAGGAACGATGGAATTTCCATTTGAAAAATTAATCTCTCCGGAGGATGCACTGGCCCACCTGGCACTGATAACTTATTCACGACATGCAGTGGAAAATAACGACAGCTCAGGCCTGCCCAGACTTGCCTCGGCTTGACTAGGGCACAAATTGTACCTATTCTGAATAATTTTATTGCTCGCTGTGCACGTGCATCACGGTATACGACCTTTGTGTGCGATGCTGCTGTGCCTTACGTCGGAATTTGCGACGGCTTGCAGTGCAAGGCTAATGTGTCAGCTCGTTGTCCGTTTCCGACAAATCCTGTTGAACTGCGAGGCGTCGTGAGGGGGAGGCACTTTGGATTTGCTCTAGATATTTAGATATTTCTGATATTTAGGGGGTGAGGGAAACCGAAAAAGGGTTAGAAGTAAAGATTGACGCTTCAGTCCTCACAAATAAGGCTGCTGGTGGTGACTGCTGCTGCTGCTGCTGCTGTCATTGTTTGATCCCCGGCAGGTGCTCTCCACCGAGTCCCAGACCGGGACGCGAGAACACCGAATGTTGGCCTTTCTATGCTTCACGATGGTTTTAGGAAAATCATGTATGCTGCCGTATGGTCCGGTGAACAGATGGAGCTGGTCGGGCGATCTGCTAGACTCGCTGAGGGCACTGACTGTACACTGCCCCTACTGCACGGCTGATAAATGAGCACCGTGGGCCGGCGATTATATTATAAAAAGAACAAAACATTTGATATGTGAGTGCGCTATACAAAACTCTCCTGCGTAACACCCACATGGTCTTTATGGCTTTGTGGAGTTACTGACGGAGATACTGATACTGATGATACTGATACTGATATACCGCCCTCAGAGAATTTATTCTCTTTCTACGCACTTTACACTTTCTGCAAAAGAAGCACGATCGAATGGTTAGTGGTAGCATTCTCAATAAACAACAAGAATAACATGGTTAGGGGGACGTGAACAGGGTCTGCATGAAAGTGTGGTTAGTGGCAGCATGCACAGTGTCAGCACGCATACGCATGTAAATGACGAATTACAGGACTCACTAAATGCTGTGATATTTAGATGAATTTTTAGTTTCTTTTTAAACGTGGACAAGTCAGATGTCGTGATGCAAGTCGGAAGTGAGTTCCAGGCTCCCAAAGCCTGGAACTCCCTCCCGACCTGCGTCAGAACATCCCCTGACCTGACCACATTTAAAAGGAACTTAAAAACACACCAATTTAGGACAGCATTTAGTGGGTCCCTGTGATTCGTCTTTCATGTGCTTATGCGTGCTGACACTGTGCATGCTGCCACTAACCACATTTGCATGCTGACCCAGTGCATGTAACCCCTAACCATTTTATTCATTTTGTTTGTTTTTCGAGCATGATTTTACTTACCATTCAATTGCATTTCCCTTTGCAGCAAATGTAAAGCGCCTAGAAAGAGATTAAGTTCTCTGAGGGTGCTTTATCAAGTGCATTATTATTATTATTATTAGGCTTTGGGAGCATATGAACTAAATGCACGGTCTCCAAAGGATTTGAGGTTCGCACGAGGTATGGTAAGCAATTCGATTCCGAAAAGCCATGATAACATGCTTAGCCTAGTGGGGCAGTAGATCGCATAGGTAGGCTGGAGCCAAAGAATGAAGAGACCCAAAGGCAATTGACAGAACCTTGAAGTCGAAGCATTGCTTGACTGGGAGCCAGTGCAGGTCGGCGAGAAGTGGTGTGATGTGGCGATTGCGACGCTCACGACAGATGAGCCTAGCTGCACAGTTTTGCACCAGCTGTAAGCGCCCGATTGCACTGGCCAGTAGACCAGCAAGCAGTGAGCTACAGAAGTCAAGACGGGATGTAACAAATGCATGGACCAACTTGGACGTGGTATCCTTAACTGAACAAGCCCGAATGTTAGCAATCTTATGTAGCTGAAAGTAGGCAGGCTTGCCTGTGGAGCTGACGAAGTCATCTAACGAAAGGTCACTTTGGAACATGACACCTAGGTTTCGTGCAGATTCAACAGGAGATGTGCTGGCAGAGCCGATTTTGAGCGTTGGCCTTTCTAATTTCTGAATCACACTTGGTTTGCCCATAACTAGTAAGTTGGTTTCATCATCATTCAATTTAAGAAATGTTGCTGCGATTAATGTGCGAGTGTCATCAATACATGCAGCAAGGGAATTGAGAGAATTCGACGCGCTCGAAGGCTGGGAGGGATCAAAGCAAAGGTACAACTGAGTGTCATTCGCATAGAAGTGAAAGCCTAAATTGGGCTTGAGAATCACATCGACAAGAGGGAGAGTATAAATCGTGAAAAGAATGGGACCAAGCACAGATCCCTGAGTTACCCCACATTTCAGAGGTACCTCGGATGATCTTTGTCCATTCACATCAATACTGCGGAGTTACCCACTGAGATAGGATCTGAACCATTGCAATGAAGTCCAATATGATATAATGATGCCCCGGAGAGATGAGAGGCACTCGAGGAGAACTTGGTGATCGATAGTATCAAAAAGAATTTACAGCTTCGATGGATGACACAAGTACCGAAGTATACGAAGCGCTGTTACTCAAGCAGTACTGTAGTCTGACTCGGGCAGTGCACTTCGTATGTTTAGGTCGACAAACGCTGCCTTGCTAAGACCTATGCGCAGCTTTGCATCAACAAGTGGTGACAAGCAGAAAACGGAGTAGGGACGCCCTTTACCAGCCAACTGAGTTCTTTAGGAGCATCTTTAGGAACATTTTGGATAGATCGGGTTTAGGTGGGGTCTCAGAGAGCACTCTCTTGTTGTAGATGGCATTTCATTCTCGGAGCAGCATTCGGGCGTCCACTGCTAACTCTGCAACTCGCGGCTTTTATATGCGAATCACGGAAGCAGGCGAATCGTAATAGCGGTCTTAAAGTCACTTGGTAGCATTCTTCGATTGCTGGGTAATGGCCGGGCAAGCAACTTGAGTGGATTAGGGTCAAATATTTGTCACCAGGGAGAGAGAGAGAGAGAGAGAGAGAGAGAGAGAGAGAGAGAGATAGATAGATAGATAGATAGATAGATTGATAGATCGATCGATAGATAGATAGATAGATAGATAGAATAGGATATCACTTCTATGCTGACGATACTCAGTTGTATTTGTCTTTCAAACTGTCGGAATCTGCTGCAGCAACTGAGAAACTGAATGCTTTCCTTGCCGATATTCGATCCTGGATGTCGGAAAACTTCCTGAATTAAATTAAATTAAATTAAATTATGATAAAACCGAACTGCTGCTCATAGGACACCCTAAGCGTGTGGCTGGATTACAAGGCTTTGCTGTTCTAATAGGTGATGCTATTGTGCGACCTTCACCACGTGCTCGAAATTTAGGTGTCGTGTTCGACAGCTGCCTCAATTTCAAAAGCTTCATTCAGAAGACTGCCTCTAAAGCTAGCCATTACATCCGATCCCTATCCAAGATTAGGAGCTGTCTCCCACAGTGGCTTTAAACAATTTAACTAGCTCTTTAGTTCTGTCTCGGCTTGATTATTGTAATTCCCTTTTGGCTGGGCTGCCAAAAAAAGCTATTATGCCACTGCAGCGGACTTTGAATATGGCTGCAAGGCTGGTCTTCAAGTCCCAGCGGTTTGAGCGCGTGTCTCCTTTGCTGAAAGAGCTAGGATGGTTACCGGTTGAGCAAAGGATACAGAGCAAAGTTCTTACGCTGACCCACAAGGCCCGCCACGGCTTGGCTCCTTCGTACCTAGCTGAACTGCTGCATCAGTTTCAGCCTGTTCGCACCCTCAGGTCCTGTGTGGACAATGAATTAGCTGTCCCATTCCTCCGCTTAAAGACAGTTAGCGACAGATGCTTTAGATAGATAGATAGAGAGAGAGAGATAGAGAGAGAGAGAGATAGAGAGAGAGAGAGAGAGAGAAGAGATGGAAGCTCGAAGCCACTCTGGTGGAGAGCAGACGCGTTTTCGGCTGGGTGTGCTTATGGCTACTTTGCATTTGTGCACTCTCATAAGCTCTCTCACAGACAGACAAACCAGAATAGACCGGACAGACCGGACAGACATACCACACAGACAGACAGAGATACTGACAGACCAGACAGAGATACAAACAGGCCAAACTGACAGATCAGACAAACTGGGAGACCAGACAGACAGAGAGACAGACCAGACAGACACACACACAGACACGCTCACAAACATACACACACACACACACACACACACACACTCACTCACTCTCTCTCTCACACACACTCTCTCTCTGTCTCTCTCGTCTCTTCTTCCTTCAGCTTCGATCACTATCTGTTGCAAGCAGAAGAGGGTCTCCGAGACCAGGTGCGATTAAAAATCCTTTGAATAGTTGCAGACTTCGAAACCAAATGCAGTCAGAAGTTCAAGCGACCGGCCAAGCCTACCAGAGAAATGAAAGCCTGACATATAAAATAGTGATGTACTGCTCTACCAAAGCAATATTTGGCTTGCACGCATTGAAATCAGTAAGCCACGGTACGCGGCTCCAATAGCTTAGCGGCAAATTACGTCAGCTAATGATAAGCGATTTTGCCGTGCTCTCCGATTAGCTTGCTTAGCCTTCACGCCGGCTTAAACGATACCGATACTTCCTCAAAATCACAGAGCAGTACAGAGCCAGTGTTAAACGATGACGTGGGCAATTTGGAATGTCGGCACCAAGTCTCTTAGCGAAAGTGCTGTACAATTAGGAACGCGAGTTTGTACAAGTTTGTACAATAGTTTCACAATTCACGTTGTTCTCTCAGGGTCGCCGATATCAAGATTTTTAGGCTAGTTCCTTTTGGCAAAAATAAACTAGCCAATGAACAAATGGCGAATATGCGATAGATTTTTGGTGCTAGCTACTGGGCCGTATCGTAATGCCACACCGTTGCTAACTGTTACCTGAAGCAAGTCATTGTGGTAAGCTTCATGAGTTCAGTGCATGACAGTAACTATCTACAATATTTATAGCATTGTAATGATGGCCTTTTCTCTGATTCATTGGTCTACATAATCTTAGCAGGTCAGCCTGGCATCGTAACAAAATCGTAGCGAAACCGGGGAAAAGCGTGAAACCGGGGAGACGATCCATCGGGGCACTGGTATGTACGCACGCAAAGCTCACACGAAAAATAGGACGAGTTCAATGCAGCAGCGCAGAGAAAGCCGGAACCGGAAAGCAGGCGAGTCTTTAGCTGAGACCTTGGAAGAGGTCACTGCAGGTGGCGGCGGTAGCCGGACGTCTCGACTTTTGCAACTCACTGCTCGCTGGCCTACCGGCATGTGCAATCAGGCGATTGCAGCAGGTGCCAAACTCCGCAGCTAGGCTTGTCTGTCGTGAGTGTCGCAGCTGCCACATTACCCCACTTCTCGCCTACCTGCACTGGCTCCCTGTCAAGCAACGGATTGACTTCAAGGTTTTGTCGCTCACTTTAAGGTCACTTCTTTGGCTCCAGCCTATCTCTCAGATCTACTCCCTCACCAGGACACGCATCGTACCACACGCTTTTCGGAATCCAACAGTATGCACTGGTGCAGCTCTCAGCTTAGCCATGATGGGAGCCCTTGCCTTAGCGGGGTCGACTAGGGCGCCTAGGGCCACCCAGCTCATGATCCACCTAGCTAAGGTTAGCATGGAGCTTTATGCAGGCGATGCGGTTGGGAGATGGAGCGACTAATGTGGTTGTCTTAGCGGGCTCGACTAAGACACCTAGTACAGGCCCGGCTCCTGGTCTACCTGCTAAAGTTAGAATGAAGCCTGGTGCAGACGATGCGGTCAGGATGTGCACCGACTAAAAAGCTGAAGTAGAAATAGCTGCTACGCGCGAGGTCAGGAGTTTAGAGGAGAGAGAATATAACGGGACGACAGACAGAGCTCGGGGCTGCAGCTTGGTAGTCAATGCGAGACTACGCTTCGAGAGCACGAGAGACGAACCTACGGCGACGAACAGCTAAGTGCAACTTGGACTTCGCAGTTGTGTTCTGCCGGCTACTCAGTTCGCTGCTCATATCTTGGGGTGCTGTAGCAACCCGCCTTCGTGGTTGGGACAATCGCTAACGACGCGCGCATAGGATAGTTTATTATACACGGACTTCGGGAGTTCGTGTAGTTAACTCCGTCGGCCCGGTACGCGCCGCGTAAACGCACAGGGTAGTTGGTTATACTCGGGCTTCGGGAGTTCGCGAAGTTAACTCCATCGGTCCGGTGCGCGCCGCGTAAAGCGCTTGCGCCGGCGCGTAACCACTACTAACAGGCCCACAATAAACTGTTGCTTTCGGCACCCAGTTGTGGCCGCCTGTGTTTTAACCGCACTGCAGCACTGCATCACACAGTCCACCGGTAGAGAGTCGGGGACGAGCTCTTTCTGCGTATTTACAAGTGTACGGCACACTAGGTAAGGCGGTTGCTTTCACGACCTCGGTCCCGAGATCGTGGGTTCGATTCCTGTGGTGGGCGATCCTTTATCGCCACTGCAAGCTGTGTGATAGCCATAAAGGCTCTTCTGTCGCTATACAAAAAGAGGCTGTTTAAGCAGCTAGGATTTATTTATTTATTTTACCACTACCGCATACAAACCTCAAATCCTTTGGAGACCGCGCGTTTAGTTAATATGCTCCCAGGGCCTGGAACTCACTCATGACTTGCGTCAGAACATCCCCTGACTAGAATACATTTAAAAAGAACTTAAAAACACACCTATTTAGGACAGCATTTAGTGGGTCCCTGTGAATTGTTCTTTACGTGGTTAGGCGTACTGATACTGTGCATGTTGCCACTAATCGCACTTGCATGCTGACCCTGTGCATGTCACCCCTAACCATGTTATTCGTGTTGCTTATCAAGCTTGGTATTACCATTCAATCGCGTTTCTCTTTGCAGCAAGTTTAAAGCACCTAGAAAGAGATTGAGTTCTCTGAGGGTGCTTTATCAAACTTATTGTTATTATTATTAAAATACGCAATTCAACACCGCGCTAAGCGAAAATCCGGCGTTTTGCTTTTTAGTAATTCAATGCGAAAAAATTAACAGATCATTTTAATTATGAGAGTGCATGCTGTATTCCTAGCTTGAGCAGGCTTTCCAGTTTATGGAGAAGGTTTTACGCTCGTTTCCAGAGAGGGCTCTAGAAAGACTGCGGCTCTCCGCCGAGCGCTGTAAACGCCGGCAGGACTGCCGAAACGCCACCACGCGTGAAGCCACGTGTGAAAGATAATTAATTTTCACTCCGGTACGTAATTTTGACGCAACACTCATCGAAGCTGTACTGCAGTCTTGGTGCTATAGATATCCTTAACGTCACTGCGTAAGCGCCATGTTGGCGAATCGTATTTACTGACGGGGCTCAATCGCTATGTCACTAACTCATTCAATCCCGCACTGTCTAACATTCAAAATTACGTTGGTTTATTATTCAGCGAAGCGAACGAGAAAAAATCTGGAATGCACATTTCAAGATGGAAAAATAAAACCAATTAATGCTCATGCTTTTAGTTCAAGTTTTTCCGGTGGCCATCTTATTACTGTGTAATTTACCGGTGTACAGCTCTCTTTGGATACATTATTGCCTTGCCGATATTCGATCCTGGATGTCGGAAAACTTCCTGAAAGTAAATGACGATAAAACCGAACTGCTGCTCATAGGACACCCTAAGCGTGTGGCTGGATTACAAGGCTTTGCTGTTCTAATAGGTGATGCTATTGTGCGACCTTCACCACGTGCTCGAAATTTAGGTGTCGTGTTCGACAGCTGCCTCAATTTCAAAAGCTTCATTCAGAAGACTGCCTCTACAGCTAGCCATCACATCCGATCCCTATCCAAGATTAGAAGCTGTCTCCCATAGTGGCCTGTAAAAAATTTAACTAGCTCTTTAGTTCTGTCTCGGCTTGATTATTGTAATTCCCTTTTGGCTGGGCTACAAAGAAAGCTATTATGCCTCTACAGCGGACTTTGAATATGGCTGCAAGGCTGGTCTTCAAGTCCCAGCGGTTTGAGCACGTGTCTCCTTTGCTGGAAGAGCTAGAATGGTTGCCGGTTGAGCAAAGGATACAGAGCAAAGTTCTTACGCTGACCCACAAGGCCCGCCACGGCTTGGCTCCTTCATACGTAGCTGAACTGCTGCATCAGTTTCAGCCTGTTCGCGCCCTCAGGTCCTGTGTGGACAATAAATTAGCTGTCCCATTCCTCCGCTTAAAGACAGTTGGCGACAGAAGCTTTAGCTCTGCAGGTCCTAAACTGTGGAACTCGCTTCCACAATTCTTACGCAACGACATCTACTCTCCTGATGCCGACTATGGCACATCTTTTTCAGCGGTCCTGAACTGCTACTTCTATGCTACTCATTACCTCAACTGCTCTCCTAACTCTGCTATGCTTCCCACTTTTTCTTTGTTGCGTGAGACGAAGTCTGTTGGCTACCGAATGCGTGCCGAAAGCCGCTTAGGCTGTGAGTGCGCTATACAAAACTCTCCTGCGTAACACCCACATGGTCCTTATGACTTTGTGGAGTTACTGACGGAGATACATTACGTTACATTACATTATCATGTTCGAGACAAAATTATTTAGACTCAATCTAGTTTTGTCTTCCCAAAAGTTTTCTCGTTTTCCTCGACCTCTGAATCACGTTGAACATACGCACAACCTAATTAATTCCTTGCACAAAAATGGAACGATATTCCTGAATAAAAATTATTTTGTCTGCGGCCACTATTTTGCCAAGGACTAGACGAAGAATTTTGCCATACCGCTTGAGCTTCTCTGCCCGCGTTAGCGGTCGGCTGCAACCTTCAACCTGCGCTAGTCGTTCAGCCTGTAACCTTTGCAATGCATTACATTTCAGGGGTTCTATTGGCTCGCCGTCGCTCGGAGTCGCTTCTAAGAAATCACTTTCGTCGACGAGAGGAGGCCGCGCTAGTTTTCACCGTTGCTAGGGCGCGGCGAAACTTCGGTCGGCAGGCGCGACAGACGACGCGCACGACTTTCGATTTGGCACGCGAATCCGATTCCGATCGCTGCAGGCTCCGGCGCTTCTATAGGAGGAGCGCCGGAGCGTCGGAGGAGCGCCGGGATATACGAGGAGCGCCGGAGCGTCGCGCCGAACTGTGGCGGCTGAGGCAGAGGATGCAGCAGCCACACAGCTGCCCCTTAAGCCTCCCCCTTTTTTGCTTCCGCGTGAACCCCGCGGATGCCTTTGGTCTTGATGCGAGTCCAGTTTTAATACGCTATCCTTGACTGCACGATTCTTCTTCTGTGCTGCTCGTCTGATTATCCCACTGAGTATATAGTGCAGATTGGAAAAGCTCAACCGAAAGGACCAATTGGATGGTATTAATAATAATAATAATAATAATAATAATTGTAACACATTTGAAATAGAGCCCTGAGAAAATCTGGTCTCTTTCTAGGCACTTACGCTTGCTGCAAGGGAAGCGCGATCGAATAGTTTGTGGTAGCCTGCTCAATAAAAAACAAGAATAGCATGGCATGGATAGATAGCAAGAATAGCATGGAGGATACAAGTTGACAGGATCTACTTCGGAGCGCACGGCCGCTGCTCGCGCTTAAAACCTGAGCCTTCTGTATCTTTGCCAGTCAACTGCAGTCAAAACATGGCAGCTGCGAAGCTGGTTAAGAAGCTGATTCGAAAGCAGAGAAAACGTCTCGTTTCATTGAATAATAGTAATTATAACAATAAGAAGAATAAGAAGTCGTTTAAGCCGGTAGCCAGTTCAAGGCTTAAGAAGAATCAAGTACAAGTACCGGTCTCCAAAAAAAGATTTGAGCTTGATTCCAAGGCACCGCTAAGCGACTGGAGTCAAAAAGAGCTGACCTGATTGGGAATAAGTTCGGCGAACGGCTAGGCTGGAGCCGTAAAATGGAGGGAACGAACAGTGAGTGATAGTACCTTGAAGTTTATTGGCTGCTTGATTAGGTATCGGTGAAAATCGATTAGAAGAGGTGTAATGAGGCAACTGCGTCGCTCACGACAGGCAAGCCTGGTAGCAGAGTTTCGCACCGAGTATCAGCGTATCGGCGCCTAATCGCACAAGCCGGGAGACCTGCAAGCAGTCAGTTACAAAAATCGAGACTACGTCACGAATGTAAGGACCAGCTTGAAAGTAATAATATTGGTAATAATTATGATAGTAATGCATTCGTATAACGCCTCAGAGAACTGAGCACTTCACAGATGCTTTATAGAAAGCATTACCAAATGATTGGTGGTAAATTCCGCAAGCAGCAGGCATAGTGTAAGTAGGTACATGCACGCAAAGAACGAATCACAAAGATCCAACAAATGCTGAACCTTGCGTAAGCAGGGACACTGCACCTACTTCCCCAAATCTGCAATGCTACGCAGCTGAAAGTCGGGAGATGTGACTGCGGAGCTGATGTGGTCGTCAAGTGAAAAGTCACTTTGGAATAGGACACATACATTTCGTGCAGATTCAGCAATAGATGTAATAATAATAATGCACTTGATAAAGCGCTAATCAGAGGACTCAATCTCTTCCTAGGCGCTTTACATTTTCTGCAAAGGAAAACGCGATTGAATGGTGAGTAATACCATGCTTGATAAACAACGCAATTAACATGGTTAGGGGTGACATGCACAGGATCAGCATGCAAACGTGGTTAGTGGCAGCATGCGCAGTGCCAGCACGCATAAGCGCATGAAGGACCGAGCTGGTTTTGTCCAGTGGTTAAGGTGCTCGCCCCCCCCCCCGCCGACCAAGGTCTGGCTGAGGTCGTGGGCTCGAGCCCGGAGGCATATGTGAAGCGCCTGAATAGAGATTAAGTTCACTTGGGGCGCTATAGAAATGGATTTAATATATAAATATATAAATATATAAATATATATATAAATATAAATATAAATATAAATATATATATATATATATATATATATATATATATATATATATATATATATATATATATATATATGGACGAATCACAGGAACTCACTAAATGCTGTCGTAAATAGGTGTGGTTTTAAGTTCTTTTTAAATGTGGTCAAGTCAGAGGATGTTCTGACGCAAGTCGGGAGTTCCAGGCTTTGCGAGCATACGAACTAAATGCACAGTCTCCAAAGGATTTGAAGTTTGTACGAGGTAGTGGTAAACTGTTGGATTCCGAAAAGCGGGTGGTACGATGGGGGAGTAGATCTGAGAGATAGGCTGGGGCCAAAGAGTGAAGTGGCCTAAAAGTGAGCGACAAAACTGAAGTTGATCCGTTGCTTGACTGGGAGCCAGTGCAGGTCGGCGAGAAGTGAATGCTGGCTGAGCTGATAATGAGCGCCAAGCGTTCTAATTTCCGAGTCACAATTGATTTGCCCTAACTAGGAAGGTGGTTCGTATCGTCATTCAATATGAGACAGTTTGTTGGCATCCAAGTGTGAATGTCAGCAATGCATGCAGCAAGGGAGTTAGGAGAATTTGATGTGCTGAAATCCAAGGTATGGATGTACTGAAGCATAGGTACAGCTGAATGTCATGCGAACGCAAATGAAAGAGTACATTTTTTTCATTGGGTTTCGGGC
Source organism: Cristatella mucedo (assembly GCA_009760855.2). Taxonomy (NCBI): domain Eukaryota; kingdom Metazoa; phylum Bryozoa; class Phylactolaemata; family Cristatellidae; genus Cristatella; species Cristatella mucedo. Next base: position 820,986 of record WPIO01000099.1, on the reverse strand, counting down.
ATCGGGAAGAAAAGGATTTCGACGGAAACCGGACCAAGCGCAGCACCCGAGGTTTGTCCCGCACTCTAGGCTCGCCTCGGATTACCGGTTGCCCTTTGACAGGCCTTCCATTAAGATAGGACCTGAAACGTTGCAGTGCATGCCACTAATGTCCAGACGAGACTATGCAGACCGACGCACTCGAGACGGACTTGACAATTGTGTACGTATTCAATCGCTTCCAAAATTTGAGATACCAGACGAGTATATAAAATTCTACCTCAGTCTGCACCACTGAGGAGTTTGCTAACTTTTCAATCTAATCTCCCTTCTAGGCTCACTATAGGGAATTCTGTCTCTCGCTCATACCTAAGCAACGCCCGAATTTAATTTCTGATTTTTGTTGACCCATTCTTGAGTTATGTCATCGGACATATTTAAAATTAGTGACGATAATTCAGAGGTTATGCTGGTGAAGATTTTTAAGCTGACGCCCAAAAATGGCGTCCTGCCTGTGCTTAGTTCATTTCCTAAAAAATTCTTTTGGAGTTTGCAGTAAACGCTGGCATACGTTTTTACTTGGTAAGGAGTCTTGAACCTCTAATTAGAAGCGTAGTAAATAAAGTAAATGATAACAGTATCATTTATGTAGCTGCTGAAGAGCTTTAATAGTAATAGTAATAATACATTTGCATAGCATCGTTAGAGAACTTATTCTCTTTATAGGCACTTTAAATTTGCTGCAAAGGAAGCGTGATCAAATGGTTACTGGTAACATGCACACTGTCAACAAGCATAACATGGTTAGAGGTGACATGCAGTGTCAGCATGTAAATACGGTTAGTGGCAACATGCAGAATGTCAGCATGCACAAGTAAACAAAATACGATTCCCATCGACCCACCAAATGCTGAGACAAACAGGTACGTTTTAGCTCCTTTTAAATTTTGTCAAGTGAGAGGCGTCAGTTGGGAATGCGTTCCAGGCTTTGGGAGTATACGAAATAAATGCACGGTATCCAAAGAATTTGAGGCTCCTGCGAGGTACAGCTAACAATAATAGTAATAATAATAATAATAATGCATTTGATATAGCGCCCTCGGAAAACTCAACCTCTTTCTTGGTACTTTACGTTTTCTGCAAAGGAAACACGATCAAATAATTAGTGGTTAATAGTTAGTTAGTGGAAGCATGCTCAATAAACGACAGGAATAACATGGTTAGGGGTGACATGCACAAGGTCAGCATGCAAGTTTGGTTAGTGGTAGCATGCACAGTATCGGCACGCATAAGCACATAAGGGATGAATCACAGGACCCACTAAATGCTAACATAAATAGATGCGTTTTTAGTTTCTTTTTAAATACGGACAAGTCAGGAGATGTCGTGACGCAGGTAGGAAGTAAGTTCCATGCCTTAGAAGCATGCGAACTAATAGCTCGGTCTCCAAAGGATTTGAGATTTGCATGAGGTATAGGTCAACAGTTAGGCTCCGACAAGCGGGTCCAGCGATGATTGGCCTGGCGGGGGAGTAGATCTGAGAGATAGGCTGGAGCGAAAGAATGAAGTGACCCAAAAGTGAGTGACAAAACATTGAAGTCGATGCGTTGCTTGACTGGGAGCAATTGCAGGTTGGCGAAAGTGGTGTGATGTGACAGCTGCCACTGTCACAACAGATGAACCTAGCTGCAGAGTTTTGCATCAGCTGTAAGCGCCTGATTCCACATGCCGGTAGACGAACACGCAGTGAGTTGCAGAAGGCAAGACGGGATGTCACAATGGCATGAACCAGTTTAGATGTGGTATCCCTGTCAATGCAAGCCCGAATTTTAGCAATTTTATGTAGCTGAAATTAGGCAGATTTGATTGTGAAGCTGATGTGGTCGTCTAATGAAAGGTCACTTTGGAATATGGACACCAAGGTTTTGTGCATATTCAAAGGGGAGATGTGCCGGCGGAGCCAATTTTGAGCGGCAGCCTTTCTTATTACCGAATCACACTCGATTTGCCTGTAACTAGTAAGTTGGTTTTATCATCGTTCAGTTTAAGAAAGTTTGCTACCATCCGTGTACGGATGTCATCAATACATGCAGCAGAGGAGCTGAGAGAATTCGACGTGCTAGAGGGCTGGGAGAGATCAAAGCACGGATATAGCAGAGTTATGTAATGTAATGTAATTTAACGTGTCTCCGTTTGTAACTCCATAAAGTCATAAAGACCATGTGGGTGTTACGCAGGAGAGTTTAGTATAGCGCACTCACAGCCTAATCGGCTTTCGGTACGTATTCGGTAGCCAACAGACTTCGTCTCACGCAACAAAGAGAAAGTGGGAAGCATAGCAGAGTCAGGAGAGCAGTTGAGGTAGTGAGTAGCATGGCAGTAGCAGCTCAGGACCGCTGAAAAGGATGAGCCATAGTCGGCAGTAGGAGAGTAGTTTTTCTTGCGTAAGAGTGTCATCTGCATAGAAGTGAAAACGAAGATTGTGCTCGGCAATCATAACGGCAAGAGGGAAAGTATAAACCGTGAAAAGAACTGGACCAAGCAGAGATCCCTGACGTACCCCATATTTAAGAAGTTCCTCAGATGATCTTTTTTCATTTGCGTCAATACTATGGAGTCTCCCACTGTGATATGTAGAAAGTCAACATACATAGTGTAGTTAGAGGTAACATAGTCACTGTCAGCATCCATAAGCAAACCAAGGGCAAAATCAGGACCTAAGCGATTTGAGGCAGAAAAGCAGGTGTTGCTATGCCCAACATGGTAAGGGAGTAATGTTCTGATAGGTACGCAGGAGCCAAATAATGAAGGAACGTAAAAGTGAGTGACAGAACGTCTAAGTCGACGTGGTGCTTGACTGGGAGCCAGTGCTGGTCGGCAAGAAGTGGTGAGACGTGGCAACTGCGCCGCTCATGACAGAAACCTTGCTGCAGAGTATTGCACCAACTTTAAGTGCCTGATTGCACAGGCTGGTATACCAGCAAGTAGCGAGCTACAGAGGTCGAGGCGGGCTGTCGTAAATGCAGACATCTCTGGAGATCAGCCAACCGGCCGACGGCTGGTTGTGCTCGGTTTGACCGGGCTGAGATTTCTCACTGGGACGCTCTATACAGCATTAAGGTACACTACCGTCATTTTTTACTATTCATCGGTGAGATTCACTTCATAATATCGTGACTTCTTGACGCGGATGGCGGGCTACTGCGCTAGAAGTGGCGGCAGCCAGATACAAATGCACTTTAGCTGACTGATGACGTAATAGACTGGGGGAGGCCCTGGGGATTTCCCAAAGCGGAAATTGGCGTGACGAGTTGGGGGTAATTCATGGGGCTCGTTATCGAGCTATTCGTTTTCGCGCTGCGATAGCTGGTTCTAAAAATACTTCCTCGGCAAAATACGTCTTCGCGAAGCGTCCTATCTGTAGCAGCCGGTAGGTGCAGTTCGCGCTTCCGCAGCCGTCGTCGCGTCGTCGATCGCGAGTTCGCCGCTGCCATTGGTTGCTTGTGC